>WNYA01002573.1:0-38103 GCA_019512145.1 Engystomops pustulosus | reverse complement strand
TAAGTGGGACAATTTATTAGGGGTTTGATTGAATTAGGCACAGTCTGACGATTTTTTTTTTTCAAAACTTAAAGTGACTTAAAATCCAGTTGTGTGCTGTCAGTGTAGGTTAGAAACTAGGCATACAAGAACACAACCGGCTTTCTTAGGGCTACAATAGCGTTATATATATATTTTGTTGATTTGCTTGTGGCTGGCCTTGCTGGCACTAGTAATGCAGCTAGTACCATATTGTGACGAATTTGCAGGGAGACTTGCGAACGAAATATATTGAGCTCTTAGTGACACACATATCCATCTCAAACACCTAAGTGGGACAATTTATTAGGGGTTTTATTGAATTAGGCACAGTCTGCTTTTTGTTTGTTTTTTTACTTTTATTTTTTTTTATAACTCAAAGTCATCAGGCAAAGCACAAAATCCAGTTGTGTACTGTCAGTGTAGGCTAGAAACTAGCCATACGAGAACCCAACAGGCCTTCTTAGAGCTACAATAGCGTTATGTATTTTATTTTTTGTTGATTTGCTTGTGGCTGGCCTTGCTGGCACTAGTAGTGCAGCTAGTACCATATTGTGACGAATTTGCAGGGAGTCTTGCGAACGTTTTGTTTAGCTCTTAGTGACACACATATCCATCTCAAACACCTAAGTGGGACAATTTATTAGGGGTTTTATTGAATTAGGCACAGTCTGCTTTTTGTTTGTTTTTTTACTTTTATTTTTTTTTATAACTCAAAGTCATTAGGCACAGCACAAAAATCCATTTGTGTGCTGTCAGTGTAGGCTAGAAACTAGCCATAGCAATAGGATAGCATCGTTTTGATAAAAAAAACAAAAACACAAAAAATCACAATAAAAACACCAAAAAAACTAAAAAAAATGTACAGTTTACAATTTAATTTTGAAAATGTTGAACCCGAGGGCTAGGGGTAGAGGATGATGGCATGGGCGTGGGGGTCCAACTACTGCAGGGGTCAGAGGCCGTGGTCCTGGGCGGGGTGAGACACCACCTGCTGATGAGGGAGCAGGGGGACGCCGCAGAGCTACACTCCCTAGGTTCAAGTCTAGCGAGGGCTAGATTTTCGGAAGTCTGGAGGTTCTTTAAAGAAACACCGGATGACCGACAGACTGTGGTGTGAAACCTGTGCCACACCAGGATCAGCAAGGATTCCACCACTACCAGCTTAACCACCACCAGTATGCGCAGGCATATGAATGCTAAACACCTCACTCAATGGAACCAAGGCCGTTCACCTCGGGCCGGGCACACAACTGCTCCTTCCCCTGTGTCACTTGCTGCCTCTGCTAGTCAGCCCCCTGCCCAGGATACCGGCCCAAACACCTCCCGTGCGAAAACCACACCTTCGCCTCCACGATCCTCCACAGCATCCACCAATGTCTCCATAACCCAGACGCTGGAGCGCAAGATGAAGTACAGTGCAACCCACCCACACGACCAAGCCCTCAAGGTCCACATCTCCAAATTGCTTAGCTTGGAGATGCTGCCCTATAGGTTGGTAGAGACCGAGGCCTTTCGCAAACTCATGGCGGCGACCGCCCCTCGGTATTTGGTGCCCAGCCGCCACTACTTTTCCCGATGTGCCGTGCCAGCCCTGCACCAGCACGTGTCAGACAACATCATCCATGCCTTGACCAATGCCGTTTCTGACAAGGTCCACCTGACCACGGACACGTGGACGAGTGCTGCCGGGCAGGGCCACTATGTTTTGCTGACGGCACATTGGGTTAACTTGGTGAAGGCTGGGACCGAGTCTGACCCTGGGGCTGGTCAGATACTGTAGACGCCGAGGATTGCGGGGCCTACCTCAGTCCTGGTCTCTCAGGCCAACTATGCCTCTTCCTCCTCCCACCCCTCCTCCACCTCCTCCTCCGAATTACCAGCCGTGGATATGGCGCCATCAGTCGGTAGCTCTAGGCACAGCAGCAGTGCCGTCGCTAAGCGACAGCAGGCGGTGCTCAAACTGCTGAGCCTAGGCGATAAAAGGCACACCGCACAAGAGCTATTACAGGGCATCACGGCGCAGACTGATGAGTGGCTGGCATCGCTGAACCTGAAGCCAGGCATAGTTGTGTGTGACAACGGCCGTAACCTGGTGGCGGCTCTGCAACTCGGCAGACTGACACATATGCCATGCCTGGCCCATGTGTTAAATCTCATAGTTCAGCGGTTCCTCAAGACATACCCCAATCTGTCTGATTTGCTCACGAAGGTGCGCCGCATCTGTGCGCATTTCAGGAAGTCCAGCACAGATGCTGCCACTCTCAGGGCAGCGCAGCGCCGCATCCAACTGCCCGCTCACTGACTGTTGTGCGACGTGCTCACGAGGTGGAATTTAACATTAACCATGTTATCCAGAGTTTACCAGCAGCGCAGAGCGATTGTAGACTGCCAGATGTCAACTTCCACCAGAACTGGTAGTCAGGTCAATCAGCTTCCTCAGGTCTACAATGAGGAGTGGACGTGGATGTCTGATATCTGTCAGGTGCTGAGTAACTTTGAGGAGTCAACACAGATGGTCAGTGGCGATGCTGCCATCATCAGCCTCACCATCCCGCTACTTGGCCTGTTGAAAAACTCTCTGGTCAGAAGCTTTGCACTCATCACAGGAGACGGGGGAAGAAGATTCCCTTGTTGATTGCCAAAGCACCCCAGGTCTGTTTCTTAGCGCATATCGGAGGAGGTGGAGGAGGATGAGTAGGAAGAGGAGAAGAATGTTGGCGAGACAGAAGAGGGGAGCATTGCTCAGTCCTTCACTGTTCAGCGTGTATGGGCAGTAGAAGAGGAGTTGGAGGAGGAGGAAATGGACAGTCAGGCCAGTGAGGGGAGTGAATTCTTGCGCGTTGGGACTATGGCGCATATGGCAGATTTCATGCTAGGCTGCCTATCCCGTGACCCTCGCGTTTAAAGAATTTATTCCAGCACTGATTACTGGGTATTCACTCTCCTGGACCCACGGTTCAAGCTAAATTTTTTCACTCTCATCCCTGGAGAGGAAAGGAATGCATGAACACCAGCAGGCCCTGGTGCATAAGCTGAAAGAGTATTTCCCTTCTTACAGCGCTAGTGGCAGAGGGCATACTTCTGCGGGACAAGTAGCAATCTAGAGTAGGCGAGCAGGCAGCTTGTCCAACACTAGCAGGGGTACGCATTACAAGGCCTTTACCAGTTTTATGTCACCTCAGCAAGACACTGTCACCTGTCCCTAGTCTCGGCAGAGTAGGGCTGATCTTTACAGAAAGATGGTAAGGGAGTACATAGCTGACCATACCATCGTCCTAAATGATCACACAGCTCCCTACAATTACTGGGTTTCAAAGCTGGACATGTGGCACGAACTGGCGCTGTACGCCTTGGAGGTTCTTGCCTGCCCTGCCGCTAGCGTGTTTTCTGAGTGGGTTTTCAGTGCAGCTGGAGGCATCATCACCGATAAGCGTACACACCTGTTGACTGACAGCGCTGACAGGCTGACACTTATCAAGATGAATAAAGCCTGGATTTCCATTCTCCACCAGGTGAAAGAAGCTCAACCTGAATAATGTATGCACTCCTCCTCCTCATTTTCCTCTTTCTCCTCCTCTTTGTACACTAAAGCAGAGGCAACTGGCTATTTTCTGCCAGGGCCAACTAGCTCTAGGTATAGTACTTAGTATTTAATTTTTCTGGAGGGCCACCTACCTGGTCCTCTGTTTTAAACTATTTTTGGGAGTGCCACATACAGGTACTATATGTATTTAATTTTTCTGGAGGGCCACCCACACGGTCCTCTGGTTTGAAAACTTTTTTGGACTGCCTCACACAGGCACTCAATCTATTTAATTTTTCTGGAGGACCACCTACCTGCTCCTCTGGTTTGAAAACTTTTTTGGACTGCCACATACAGGCACTTTCCAAATTTATTTGTCTCCATAGCAGCCTCCACATGTCGTCTTTATAGCTGCCTCCACACGTTGTCTCCATTGCTACCTCCACGCATCATTTCCATAGCTGCCTCCCAAAGTCTTCCATATAGCTGCCTCGATACATTGTCCCCTTAGCAAACAAGCTGTGTCAGGCAGAATTTTGGGTTGTTTTCATGGCTTCCACATCAAACTTGTTAACTTTGTCGCCACCCTGCTGTGTTATCCACAAAATATACTGGCAAACTTTTATCATTTACCGATATTATTTCAGCGCTTCTTGCGCATCTGTTTACATTCCCCTCACCTGCCATAACCAATTACTTATAAGAACAGTACACTTGATTTTATACAAAAGGTTCTTAGAAGTGCTGTTTGTAGCCCCTTCCTGCTTTGAAAATTATAATTTTTTCAAAGTAAACGCTTCTGGCCCCCAGGCCCATTTTGAGTGAGGAGGAGCCGAGAGACAGGGGCTTGGACAGGCGAAAGCTCGCTTGGTAGCGGACCGCCAGCTCTATCCCAAGATTAGGCAGCCTCAGCGGCATCCATGCATACTGCCCCTGCTGTTTCCTGTCCATTTCACCTCCACGATCCTCCACAGCGTCCACCAATGTCTCCATGTGCAACTTTCAGCTGTCTATACCCCAGACGCTGGAGAGCAAGAGGAAATACAGCACATCATCCTCTTGTCAAACGAGCTGTGTCAGACAGAATGAGTGACAGGCTCATTTTTCGGGTGTTTCACCAGATACGTTATGGAACTTGGTCACTATGTCGACACCATGCTATGTTATCGACTAAATATACCGTCAACCTTTTGTTCACATAGGAAATAATTTCAGCGCTTCTTGCTCACCTCCTTGGGTTCCTCTCTGCCGCCATAACCAGGCACTGTACTCTGATAAGTTAGCAGATGTATGGAAACATCTGCAATGTGTTCTTCACTGAAGAACTGTGAAGAACAATATGTGTGAAGATTCTTCACACATACACTCACCGGCCACTTTATTAGGTACACCTGTCCAACTGCTCGTTAACACTTAATTTCTAAGCCAATCACATGGCGGCAACTCAGTGCATTTAGGCATGTAGACATGGTCAAGACATCAGTATGGGGAAGAAAGGTGATTTGAGTGCCTTTGAACATGGCATGGTTGTTGGTGCCAGAAGGGCTGGTCCGAGTATTTCAGAAACTGCTGATCTACTGGGATTTTCACGCACAATCATCTCTAGGGTTTCGGAATGATCCAAAAAAGAAAAAACATCCAGTGAGTGGCAGTTCTGTGGGCGGAAATGCCTTGTTGATGCCAGAGGTCAGAGGAGAACGGTTCAGGCTGGTGGTGGTGGTGTCATGGTGTGGGGAATATTTTCTTGGCACTCTTTGGGCCCCTTGGTACCAATTGAGCATCGTTGCAACGCCACAGCCTACCTGAGTATTATTGCTGATCATGTCCATCCCTTTATGACCACAATGAACCCAACATCTGATGGCTACTTTCAGCAGGATAATGCGCCATGTCATAAAGCTGGAATCATCTCAGACTGGTTTCTTGAACATGACAATGAGTTCACTGTACTCAAATGGCCTCCACAGCCACCAGATCTCAATCCAATAGAGCATCTTTGGGATGTGGTGGAACGGGATATTCGCATCATGGATGTGCAGCCAACAAATATGCGGCAACTGTGTGATGCCATCATGTCAATATGGACCAAAATCTCTGAGGAATGCTTCCAGCACCTTGTTGAATCTATGCCACGAAGAATTGAGGCAGTTCTGAAGGCAAAAGGGGGTCCAACCCGTTACTAGCATGGTGTACCTAATAAAGTGGCCAGTGAGTGTATTGTTCTTCACATACTATTGTGAAGAACACCTTTCTGCACTAATGTCTTCTGATAAGTTTGCAGATGTACAAAAAACATTTGCAATGCGTTCTTCACTGTGTTCACTGTGTTCTTCACTGTGTTCTTCATTTAAATGATCCTTAATGATCCTTAAATGATACACTGTTCTTCACTGTGTTTCCTTAAGTGAAAGCTCGTTCTCGAGCAGGCGAAATACTTGTCCGAGCAACGAGCCGCTTCGAGTACGCTAATACTCGATCGAGGATCAACCTTGGACGAGTATGCTTGCTCATCTCTAGTTCACATCTCTCGCTGCTTTGCTAAAGACACACCATGACAGTGTCATGGGTGGCATACGTGTAAGGAACACCCTACTTCTTCAGACCTTAAACATGATGAACAAGTCATCATCTGTTGTGTTCAACAAGAAGTGTACCGTCAGGAGATAAACTTTATCTAAAAAACCATCAGTTTGTTCAAGAGTAGTGCACTCTACAAACTCAAGCCAGTGCTTGATCACCACCAGTTACTGAGAGTGGATGACCGGATAAAGAATTATGACCTGTGTAACAAGGAACAAAATCCTATCCTCATACCCGGTGGACATTACATTGCTACGTTGCTGATCAGACACCATCATGAGCGAGTACAGCACCAAGGCAGGCAGTTTACTGAACGTGTCATCAGGTCAGCTGGTTTCTGGATTGTGGGCATGAAGAGATGTATTTCCTCTGTACTCCACAAATGTGTTAAGTGTCACAAGTTAAGAGGAAGACAGCAACAGCAGCAAATGGCAAACCTACCAGCAGACTGTCTAATTACTGATCCGCCTTTTACTTATGTTGGGGTCAATGTCTTTGGTCCATGGCCAGTAGTTACTCGTAGAACCCGTTGTGGAGCTGCAAATAGCAAACAATGGGCAGTACTGTTTACTTGTCTCAGCATTTGAGCAGTGCACATTGAAGTAATTGAATGCATGGATGCCTCTTGGTTCATCAATGCCCTTAGAAGAATCTTCTCCATTCGTGGACCTGACAAACAGTTGAGGTCCGACTGCGGTTCCAACTTTGTGGGAGCTTGCAAGGAACTACAATTGGAAAACTTCTTGACCAACAATAGATGTAGAATAGGTGTTTAACCCTCCACATTCATCCCTTATGGGAGGATCCTGAAAACGCAAGATTGGAATTGCACGCAGAAAACTTGAATCAATGCTAATGGACAACAAGTCTTCCATGCTTACTCATGAGACATTGGTCACTTTCCTTGCTGAAGTATCTGCCATAATCAATGCAGGGCCTTTAGTTCCAGTTTCTTCAGACCCTGATTCTCCAATTTTTTTTACCCCTGCAACACTTCTTACTCAGAAGATCGGAACTGCTGATTTTCCTCCAGGCACCTTTGACCATAGTGACATCTACAGACGCCAGTGGAAACAGGTTCAACATCTGTCTAATGTGTTTTGGAATCAGTGGATGAGAGAATATCTTCATATGCTTCAAAGCTGTCACAAGTGGCAGACTTCAAAACCCAACCTCCAGGAAGGCGATCTTGTCCTTTTAAAGGATAAAGAAGCCCATCGTAATGAATGGCCCATGGGTCTCATTACTAAAGTCATGCCTAGCGATGATGGAAAGACTCACAAAGTGGAAGTCAAGGTAACAAAGGGAGGTTCCGCAAAGGTTTTCTTCAGTCCAATCCATGAATTAGTGCTTCTGCTACCAAAATAAGAAGCTACATGAATGACTTGGATACCCACTCAGCTTATGGCAGGGAGCATACCGCCATAGACTATGGATGTGTCATCAGTGGATCATATCACCTGTAGATTACAGTATGGGTTGGTGGAAGTTTCGCAGATTGCGTCTTCCCCAATCAGAAGATGGGTTTGCTTGAACAGTTTTGCATCAGGATTACAAATCTTAAACTTCAGGATTTGGACTTATTGTTATTGTTTGCATGTTGTTTTTTTTCTTGTTTACAGGTTTCAAGAACAACTTTTGGACTCATACAACATTCTTTCAATGTTGGTATATTATGAAATCGAAAGATTTCAGACGGGGAGTGTCATGTCCCAGGACTTGTTTCTATTCATTGACATGTATATGTGTTATACTGCTTTGCCTTTTGACCCTCCTTTCTTCCTGTCCTCTGGCTGCAGTATTGTAACTCCTCCTCTCTCCCTCATGTTGGTAACCATCTTTCATGTCAGGAAAAGCATATATCTTTATGTTCCTGCTACTCTGGCAAATTATATCCTTTTCACACCATTGTAAACTGCATTTCTCCAAGATTTCTGCACCAAATAAATCTAGAATCTTCCTACATGCCTCGACAATGGAGTTGACGCTATCTGACAACATGTGACTTGGTGTGAGTACTGGTTAAAGCAAAGATATAAGACTATCTATAAACACCTGCTTACAGCCAGGGTATTGAATCAAAATAGAGAGCAAATGTGTCTATAAATTCCTGTTCTGTTCAGTTTTGGAACCAGTGGTCTGATTCAAGTCTTTGCCGTCTTGGACTCCAGCTATGTATGGAATTTCATGTATGCTGCTCTGTATGCTGCTCCCGGCATCATTTCCCTCTGGTTCGTCTTGAGAAGCCGCTACTTATCTCATCCATTAGTGGGCAGATACTCTGTGACCCAGTCCAGTATCGCACTGCACCACTGTTCAGTGCAATACTGTCTTGCATATGGAATTACTCCTTAGGAGATCGCAAACTACTGGCTATTAAACTTGCCTTGGAGGAGTGGCACTATCTTCTGGAAGGAGCTCATCACCTGGTCAGCATAAATTCTGACCACAAGAATTTGCTGTACCTCCAAACTGCTCAGCGTCTCAATCCTCGACAAGCCCGACATTTTCGTCCTGCTGAGAAGAATGTCAAGGCAGAAGCTCTTTCTCATGCCTCTGAGGAAGAACCAGCTGCTCGGCATATCATCCCTCCGGAATGGATGGTTTTAACCACTCCAGCAGACCTCCGGCAGCTCTCACCTGGCCAGACTTATGTCCGACCTGCCCTTCGAAAGAAGATTTTGACTTGGGGGATATTGCTTTTGTGTGGCTGGGCATCCTGGTGCATGGCTCCATAGCCTTCTTTTCCCATTACTATTGGTGGCCGGATCTGGTCCAAGACGTCTGGGATTTTGTGGCTTCCTGCACCTCCTGTGCTCGCCTCAAACCCGCTGGTCTCCTGATGATTTTGTGGCTTCCTGCACCTCCTGTGCTCGCCTCAAACCCGCTGGTCTCCTGATGCCGTTGCCAATACCCAGGTGCTCGTGGACTCACGTGGCCAAGGACTCTGTCACAGAACTTTCCTGTTCCTCTGGGAATACCGTCATCTAGGTGGAAACCGACCGGTTCTCCAAAATGTCCCATTTTGTCCCGCTGCCAGGTCTGCCATCTGCTCCTCGTCTTGACAGCCTGTTCTTTTTTCACATCTTCCAGCTTCATGGTTTTCCCCTGCATATTGTATCTGACCCTGGGCTCCAGTTTGTTTCCGGATTCTGGCGTTCTCCCTAAGTCTAATGGACAAGTAGAGAGGGTTAATCAAATCCTAGGCTGTTATCTCTGCCATTTTGTCTCCCCCTGACAGCATGACAGGTCCACTCTGCTGCCATGGGCACAGTTCTCCTACAACTCCCTGAACTCCAAGTCTGATGGTTCCACTCCTTTCTTTGTTGTGTATGGGAGACATCCACATCCACCTCTACCTCTCTCCGTGTCCCTGCTGTGTCCCTGCTGTGGAAGAGTTGGTAGAAAAACTTAAATCCATCTGGGAACAGACTTGTCAGTTTCTGCTTTGGACGTCCACCCGCACCAAAACTCAGGCTGGTAAGAAACACAGGTCTCCTCCCATTTTCTCTTCCGGAGATAAAGTGTGGCTGTCTTCCAGGTATGTTCGGTTGAAACTGGGTCCACGTTTCCAGGGACCATTCAAGGTGTTACAGCTCATTAATTCAGTGGTCCACTGCAATATTCCTGTGTATTCCTGGTCTTGAGTTCCGGTGTTCCTGTGTTCCTGTTCCCGAGCTCCTGTGTGTTCCAGTCCGTTCCTGTGTTCCAGTTCTCTTCTGCCTAGTCCTGACATTGCTGACCCCAGATTAGACTTGACCTTGTATCTCTGCCGCCCGCCCATTCCTTCCTTGATTGAATTTGTTGGACATGTGTCTTTTTTTAACCGTATAAACTATGATGGGGCACATTTATTTACAGGGTCACCGGACTTCACTGAAAGCGCATTGTCCGTCTACAATGCAGCGTTCAGCTATTCATTAAGATTGTGCACCTGAAAATGCTTCTCTGCTCCCTGCTCAGTTCCAACACAATTTAAAAGTTAAATACAGTGCTCTCTCTGAATCTGTCAGACCGTCCAATGGCACTCCCCCAATTTGTGTTGCATGAAAAACCTGCGCCACAAAAAGGGTTGTGTGAGCCACAATCCAAGCGCACACAGTTCTTAAATACCTGTGCAAGCCATTTTATTCCCGAAAAAGGTGCATAGTCTGACGAAAGTGTGCAGCGCGATCCTGTCTCTTTATATTTTATGCGGCTTATGGGTATTTTTATTAATTTATTTTTTATAGAATAACAATTTTTTTTTCTCCTAAAATTATTTTTTTATTTTGTATACAAAATTACATTACTAAAAAAGTAACAGTAATAATACATCACAAAGTAAAAAAGTAAGTAATAATACATCACACTTGTAGGAGTCCTATAACATAACTCACATTTTAATGAAAAACGCCTATTACGGGACACCGTTAAGCCATCTACTAATCCAAATCTTAACCCTCCCCCCTTTGCCGAGTACACTAGGAAAAAAAAATGAGAGAAAGGACCCAGCCGCCCTCAAGGACCCCAGCTCTTAAACCTTCCATTCTTTCCATATTTCAGCTTCTTTACTATCTATTCTAATACTATTATAACTTTCCCCACTAGATTTTGCCAATTATTTACCTCTGTTTTTTTTGCCCCATTCAAATCCTTAAAGGACACCTGTCATCAGGTCTGTGTCACTAGTCTTGTCACTACTACCTGTTGGAGCAGCTCACAAGGATCCCATCCCAGCCTTTATCTAGTTATTTCATACATTAATCATTATAAAATCATCTATTCTTTATCATGTAAATGAGGCTGGTCACATGGTCAGAGGCAGTGATGTTTTTCTTTTCCAAAAATGTATCCCTTCCAGATTAATAAATTCTTTCAGCCAATTGTGTCATACACTCCTAAAAAAGTCTTGTATTTGTGCTGTACTCGGTGCAACATAACTGCTGTGGGGACCCGCTGCATTTTCTTCTTATTCAACGCACCAGATTCTAATCCGGAGAAAATATTCTGATATACTCCCCCTAATTCCTCTAATATCCTTTTGAAGAAGGGTGAGTTCCTGCACTCCCCAACATACTGAACCTGCGTGGCAATTAACTAGTGGAAGAAGGATGGTAGCGCTACTCCTCCCTTTATAATACTTTTCCATAAGAAGTTTTGCTTAATCCGGACTCTCCCATAGCAGTTTATTCACAATTGCTCTTAATGTTCTAAACCATTTATCCTCAATCCAGCAGGGGCAGTTAGTAATGATGTACAGGACTTGTGGAAGAACAACCATTTTGATCAATCCCACTCTATCTCCTTTGATCAATGGCATTTTAATTCATATTTGAGTCCTCTCTTCTAGTTTCTGCGCTAACGGGGCTATATTTAGTTTGGGAAAGTCAGAGATTTTTGTGTTGATTTTTATTCCTAGGTATTGTGGGAGATTTGGCCCAGTAGAGTCTGAGGTAGCGGGGTGCTGGGATGCAGTTCAAGACAGTGACACCAAGGTACAGTCCAAAACAGGTCTCGCCTGCGTTTATTGCAGCAGCAAAACAAAACAGCCTTTACATTCAGGCATTAACAGGGTGCTAACTAAACAGAGTTTCTCTAACTCACCACTAGTACATAAAATATGTCGCTGCTCCAGGCACAGTGGTCAGGGCTGTGTGCTCTCCAGCCTCCTTTCAGAGAGACAACACTCTGGTGAGAGAGCAAGTAGGAAATGACAGCACATGAATCCTATTGTTAAAACGAGCTGTGTCCGACAGAATGAGTGACAGGCTAATTTTTCGGGTGTTCACAGATAGTTAGGAACTTGGTCACTATGTCGACACCATGCTATGTGATCGACTAAATATACCGTCAACCTTTTGTTCACATACGGAAAGGAATGTCAGCGCTTATTGCTCAACCTCTTGGGTTCCCTCTGAAGCCATAACCAGGCAATTTACTCTGATAGTTAGCAGATGTATGGAAAAAATCTGCCAATGTGTTCTTCACTGAAGAAATGGAAGCAACAAATGTGTGAAGATTCTTCACACATACACTCACCGGCCACTTATTAGTACACCTGTCAATGCTCGTACACTTAATTTCTAAGCCAATCACATGGCGGCAAATCAGGCATTTAGGCATGTAGACATGGGTCAAGTACTCATATGGGGAAGAAGGTGATTTGAGATGCCTTACCATGGCACTGGTTGTTTGGTGCCAGACAGGGCTGGTCGCGAGTATTTCAGAAACTGCTATCTACTCGTGGATTTTACACTCACACATCCTCTAGGGTTGCGGAATGATCCAAAAAAAGAAAAAAACATCGTGAATGGCGTTCTGTGGGCGGAAATGTCCTTGTTGATGTCCAGAGGTCAGGGAGAACGGTTCAGGCTTGTGGGTGGTTTCATGTGGTGGGGAATATTTTCTTGCACTCTTTGGGCCTTGTGTCCCATTGAGCATCGTTGGCAACCCACAGCCTACCTGATATTATGCGGATCATGTCCTCCCTTTATGACCCAATGAACCCAACATCTGATGGCACTTTCGCATGGATAATGACGCCATGTTCATAAAGCTGGAATCATCTCAGACTGGTTTCTTCTTGAACATGTACAATGAGTTCACTGTACTTCAAATGGCCTCCAACGCCACCAGATCTCATCCCATAGTAGCATCTTTGGGATGTGGTGGAACGGATACTTCGCATCCATGGATGTCAGCCAACAAATATGCAGGCAAAACGTGTGTTCATCATGTCAATATGGACCAAACATCTCTGAGAATGCTCCAGCACCTTGTTGAATCTATGCCCCGAAGAATTGAGGCAGTTCTAAGGCAAAAGGTGGGTCCACACGCTTACTAGCATGGTGGTACCTAATAAAGGTGGGCACCGTGATGTATTGTTCTTCACAATACTATTGTGCAAGAACAAACCCCTTTTCTGCAACTAATGTCTTTGATAAGTATGCAGATGTACAACAACAAACATTGCAATGCGTTCTTCATCACTGTGTTCACTGTGTTCTTCACGGTTCTTCATTTAAGATCCCTTTAATGATCCTTAAATTGATAGCATGTTCTTCACTGTGTTTTCCTTAAGTGAAGCTCGTCTCGAGCACTGGGCTAAATACTTGTCCGAGCACGACCGCTTCGAGTACGCTAATACGCGATCGAGATCAACCTTGGACGAGTTGCTTGCGTCATCTCCCGCTAGTTCCATCTAGCATCTCGCCTGCTTTGCTAAAGACACACCATGAAAGTGTCATGGGGGCAATACGTGGTAAGGAAACACCCTACGTTCTTCAGACCTTAAACATGATGAACAAGTCATCATCTGTTGTGTTCAACAAGAAGTGTACCGTCAGGAGATACACTTTATCTAAAAAACCATAGTTTTGTTTCAAGAGTAGTGCACTCTACCAACTACATAGCCAGTGCTTGATCACCACCAGTTACATGAGAGTTGGATGACGGATAACAGAATTATGACCTGTGTAACAATGACAAATCCTATCCTCATACCCGGTGGAATTACATGCTATTGCCTGATCAGACACCATCTGTCGAGTACGCACCAAGGCATGCAAGTTTACGTGAACGTGTCATCAGGTCAGCTGGTTTCTGGATTGGTGCTCATAAGACGATGTAGTTTCCTCTGTATCCACAAATGTGTTCAAGTGTCACAGTTAAAGGAAGACAGCAACAGCAGCAAATGGCAACCTCCAGCAGCGTCTAGATACTGATCCGCCTTTTACTGATTTGGGGTCAAATTTCTTGGTCATGGCCAGTAGGTTACTCGTAGAACCCGTTTGTTGAGCTTGCAAATAGCAAACAATGGGCAGTACTGTTTTACGTTGTCTCAGCATTTGAGCATTGCACATTGAAGTATTGAGCATGGATGCGCTGGTTCATACAATGCCCTTAGAAGAAATCTTCTCCATTCGTGGACACTGCCAAACAGTTGAGGCCGACTGCGGTCCAACTTTGTGGAGCTTGCAAGGACTACATTGGAAAACTTCTTGACAACAATAGATGTAGAATAGGTGTTTAACCCATCCAATTCATCCCCTTATGGGAGGATCACTGAAAACGCAAGTTGGGAATGCACGCACGAAAACTTTAAGAATCAATGCTAATGGCAACACAAGTCTTCCATGCTTACTCCAGGAGACATTGGTCACTTTCCTTGCTGAAGTACTGCCATAATCATGCAGGGCCTTTGTTCCAGTTTCTCAGCACCTGATTCTCCACATTTTTTTACCCCTGCCAACACTTCTACTCAGAAAGATCGGAACCGCATGATTTTCCTCCAGGGCCAACCTTTGACCATAGTGACATCTACAGACGCCAGTGGAAACAGTTTCAACATCTGTCTAAGGTGTGTTTTGGATCAGTGGATGAGCAGATATTTATATGCTGTCAAAAGCGTCACAAGTGGCAGACTTCAAAAACCCAACCTCAGCAGAAGGCGATCTTGCCTTTTAAGGATAAAGGAACATCGTTAATGATGCCCATGGGTCTCAATTACTAAGTCGCCTACGATGATGGAAAAGACTCACAAAGTGGAAGCAGGTAACAAAGTGAGGTTCGAAGGTGTTTCTTCAGATCCAATCCAGAATTAGTGCTTTCTGCTACAAAATAAGAAGATCTACATGAAGTGACTTGGATACCCCACTCAGTATGGCAGGGAGCATACCGCCATAGACCTATGGATGTGTCCATCAGTGGTAATATCCATGTAGATTACAGTATGGGTGGTGGAAGTTTCGAGAGATTGCGTCTTCCCAATGCAGAAGATGGGTTTGCTTGATACAGTTGTGCATCAGGATTACAAATTGTAAATTCAGGATTTGGACTTATTGTTAGTGTGTTGCATGTTGTTTTTTTTCGTGTTTCAAGGTTCAAGAACAACTTTGGACTCATACACATTTTCAATTGTATATTATGAAATCGAAAGATTTCAGACGGGGAGTGTCATTGTCCCAGGACTTGTTTCTATCATTGCAGTATGTGTTATACTGCTTGTGCCTTTTGACCCTCCTTTCTTTCCTGTCCTCTGGCTGCAGTATTTGAACTCCTCCTCTCTCCCTCATGTTGGTAACCATCGTTCATGTCGGAAAGCATATATCTTTATGTTTCCTCTACTCTGGAGCAAATTATATCCTTTTCACACTCCATTGTAAACTGCATTCTCCAATTTCTGCCACCCAAATAAATCTAGAATCTTCCTACATGCCTCGCAGATTGGAGTTGCGTATCTGACAAACATGGTGACTTGGGTGTGAGTACTGGTTATAAGCAAAGATATAAGGGACTATCTATAACACCTCTGCTTACAGCCAGGGTATTGAACAAAATATAGAGCAATGTGTCATAAATTCCTGTTCTGTTCACGTTTTGGAACCAGTGGTCTGATCAAGTCTTTGCACGTCCTTGACTGCCACTATTGTAGGAAGTTTCATGATAGCTGCTTGTATCTGCTCCCGCATCATTTCCTCTGGTTCGGCTTGAGAAGCCGCTACTGTATCTCATCATAAGTGGGCAGATACATCTGTGACCCAGTCCAGTATCGCATGCACCCACTGTTCAGTGGCAATACTGCTTTGACATATGGAAGTACTCCTAGGAGATCGCCAACCCTTACTGGCTATTAACTGCCTTGGAGGAGGTGGGCACTATCTTCTTGAAGGAGCTCAGTCACCTGTCAGCATAAATTCTTAAACACAAGAATTTGATGTACCTACCAAACTGCTAGACGTCTCAATCCTCACAAGCCCGACATTTTCGTCCTGCTGAGAAGAATGTCAAGGCAAGCTCTTTCCATGGCCTCTGAGGAAGAAACCAGCTGCTCGGCATATCAGCCCCCCTCCGTATGAATTGTGTTTTAAACCACTCCAGCAGACCTCCGTCAGCTATCACCTGGCCAGGACTTATGGCCGACCTGCCCTTCGAAAGAAGATTTTGACTGGGGGATATGCTTTTGTGTGGATGGGCATCCCCTGGTGCATGGCTCCATAGCTTCTTTCCCATTACATTGGTGGCCGGATCTTGGTCCAGAGTCCTGGGATTTTGTGGCTTCCTGCACCTCCTGTGCTCGCCCCAAACTCGTCTCTGGTCTCTGATGATTTTGTTGGCTTTCCTGCCCTCGTTGGCTCTGTCGACTCAAACCCTGGTCCTCCCTGATGCCGTTGCCAATACCCAGTTGCTTTCGGGACTCACGTGGCAAGGACTTCGTCACAGCAACTTCCGTGTTCCTCTGGGGAATAACCGTCATCTAGGTGGAAACCGACGGTTCTCCAAAAGTCCCATTTTATTCCCGCTGCCAGTCTGCCATCGCTCCTCGTCTTGACAGCCGGTTCTTTTTGTCACATCTTCCACTTCATGGTTTTCCCCTCCTGCATATTGTATCTGACCCGGGGCTACAGTTTGTTTTTCCGATTAGTGGCGTCTCTCCCTAGTCCTAAGGACAAGTAGAGAGGGTTAATCAAATCCAGGCTATTCTCGCCTTTTGTCTCCCCCTGACAGCAATGACAGGATCACCTCTGCTGCCATGGGCACAGTTCTCCCTACAAAAACAAACCCCTGAACTCCAATCTGATGGTTCCACTCCTTTTCTTGTGTGTGTATGGAGACAGCTCAACATCAAAACCCTACTACTCGCTCCGTGTCCCTCTGTGTCCCTTCTGTGGCAAGAGTTGGTGTAAAAAACCTTAAATCCATCGGGAACAGACTTGTCAGTTTTCTGCTTTGGACGTCCCACCCGCACCACAAACTCAGGCTGGTCAAAAACACAGGGTTCCTCCCTTTTTCTTCTTCCGGAAGATAAAGTTTGTGGCTGTCTTCAAGGTATGTTTCTGTGAAACTGGGTCCACGTTCCAGGGACCATCAGGGTTACAGCCATTAAGTCAGTGTCCCGGCATAATTCCTGTGTATTCTGGTCTTGAGTTCCGGTGTTTCTGTGTTCTGTTCCCGAGACTCCTGTGTGGTTCCAGTCCGTTCTGATGTTCCGTTCTCTTCTGCTTGCTAGTCCTGACATTGCTGACCACCAGTTAGACTTGACCTAAGTATCTCTGCCGCCCGCCCATTCCTTCCTTGATTGATGTGTTGACATGTGCTTTTTTTAAACCGTATAACTGTGGGGCCCAGTTATCTACAGGGTCCACCGGACTTTCACTGAAAGCGCATGTGTCCGTCTTACATGCAGCGTTCAGCTATTCATTAAGATTGTCACCTGAAAATGATTATCTGCTCCCTGCTCATTCCAACACAATTTAAAAGTTAAATCAGTGCTCTCTCTGCATCGATCTGTCATACCGTCCAAGGGCACTCCACCCAATTTGTGTGCAGAAAAACCTGCGCCACAACAGGGTGTTGTGAGCCACAATCCGCAGCACCCGTTCTTAAATACTTGTCAAGCCAATTTTATCACGAAAAAGGTGCAGTAGTCTGACGAAAGTGGTCAGCGCGATCTGTCTCTTATATTTTATACGTCTTTGCCAGGGTATTATTTATGTTACTTTATTTTTTATAGAATAACAATTTTTTTTTCCTCCTAAAATTATTTTTTATTTTGATACAAAATTACATTACTAAAAAAGTACATAATAATACATCACAAAGTAAAAGGAGTAATATACATCCACACTTTATGTCCTAGAACCATAACCAGATTCACATTAATGAAAAACGCCTATTACGGGACACCGTTAGCACTCTACTAATCCGCAAAAATCTTAACCCGCCCCCTTTGCCGAGTACAATAGGAAAAAAAAGAGAGAAATGGACTGCAGCCGCCCTCAAGAAGACCCCAGCTCTTAAAACCTTCCATTCTTCCATATTCAGTTCTTTACTATCTATTCTAATACGATTCTATACTTTTTCCCCACTAGAATTTTGCCAATTATTTACCTCTTTTTTTTGCCCATTCAACCTGTAAAGCTGACACCTGTCATCAGGGTCTGTGTCACTTAGTCTCTGTCACTACTGACTGTGGAGCAGCCTCACAAGGATCCCATCCCAGCCTTTATCTAGTTTATTTATTACATAATCATTATAAAATTCTATTCTTATCATGTAAAATGAGGCTGGTCACAGGTCAAGGCAGTATGTTTTTCTTTTCCAAAAATGTATCCCTTCAAGATTAATAAATCTTTCAGCCATTGTGTAATACACTCTAAAAAGGTCTTGTATTTGTGCTGTATCTCGGTGCAACATAACTGCTGTGGGGACCGCCTGCATTTTTCTCTTATCAACGCACGATTCTATCCGGAGAAAATATTCTGATATACTCCCCCTAATTCTCTATATCCTTTGGAAGAAGGGTGAGTCCTGCACTCCCCAACCTACTGAAACTGCGTGGCAATTAACTAGTGGAGAAGGATGGTATGCGCTACTCCTCCCTTTATAATACTTTTCTCATAAGAAGTTTGCTTAATGGACTCTCCATAGCCGTTTATTCACAAGCTCTTAGTTCTAAACCATTTACCTACTCCAGCAGGGCGCAGTTAGTTAATGAGGTACAGGACTTGTGGAAGAACAACCATTTTGATCAATCCACTCTATCTCCTTTGATCAATGGCATTTTAATTCATATTGAGCCTCTCTTCTAGTTTCTGCGCTAACGGGGCTATATTTAGTGTGGGAAGTCAGAGATTTTTGTGTTGATTTTTATTCTAGGTATTGTGGGGAGATTGGCCCAGTAGAGTCTGAGGTAGCGGGGGCTGGGGTAATGCAGTTCCAGACAGTGACACCAAGGTACAGTCCAAAACAGGTCTCGCTGCGTTATTGCGCAGCAAAACAAAACAGCCTTTACATTCAAGGCATTAACAAACAAAATTCCTACGTCAGGGTGCTAACTAACAGAGTTTCTCTAACTCACCACTAGTACATAAATAAGTCGCTGTCTCCGCACAGAGGTCAGGGTGTGTGCTCCCAGCCTCCTTTCAGAGAGACCCCACTCTCAGCTCTGCTCAGCCACTTATGCAGACTGATTAGGTGCTCCCACACCTGTGTCCAAGGTGCTGGACAACACAACCTCAGCCACTAAGGCCTTGCCTAATAGGAAAACCTAGGGGAAACATACCGCCATCCACAGTTAACCCCTTCACTGTCTCAATACCCTCCCCCTGTTTGACCCGTGGGGGCGAACACTTTGGCCATCAGACAGTGGGTACGAGACAGGGCATCGCATTCCCATGCAGCTGTCCTGCTCGATGTTCTACCATGAACTTGAAATTCTGCAAATAGGAACCACTGTGACCTTGCGTTTCTCTCTTTGGCCGACTCATCCAGGTGGAGGGAGAGTTGATCGGTCACTAGTGTAAAACAGTCGCCCTATCAAGTAATATCTCAGGGATTAAGAGCCCATTAATCGCCAAGCACTCCCTCTCAACTATTACTAATAGTCTTCTCAGGAGGTGTGAGCTTGCGGCTCAGGAATGTCAAGGATGTTCCTCACCCTCCACTACTGGGACGGACAGCCCTAAGCCCACGTCAGAAGCATCAGTCTGCAAAAAAAGGTCTTGGTGAGTTGGGTGATCAGTAACGGTCCCTTGCACAAAACCGTCTTAAGTCGCTGAAACGCCCTCAGCCTCTTCACTCCACTTTACCATTACGGACTTGCTACCCTTGGTCAGGTCAGTCACGGGGTGCGCTATTGTCGCAAAATTGGGAATAAATCGCGATAGTAGCCCCACTATGCTAGGAAAGCCCTCACTGCTTCTGCTCATAGGTCGTGGCCAACTGCGTATCGCTTCCAACTTTATTGACTTGGGTTTGATGACAACCCAGGTAATGGGCCTCTTCCATGCCAAGTGCACATTTTTGGGGGTTCGCTGCAACCCTGCTGCCCTCAGGGAGTCTACCATGCTTGTATTGGCTAGTGACTCTCCCAATCGTTACTATAGACTATGATGTCATCCAGGTAGGCCGAGGCATATCTCCGTGTGAGGTTTTAGCACGAGATCATTAACCTCTGGAATGTGGCGGCGCCCATGTAGCCCAAGGGGAGTACCACATACTGAAATAGCCCCATCAGATAAACAAAGCCGGTCTTCTCTTTAGCCCTGTCAGTAAAGGGGTACCTGTCCAAACCTTTACGTCAGGTCAAGGGTGGAGAAGACCTAGCCTGTTAAGTCGTTCTATCACTCGTCAACTATGGGCATGTAGGTAAGAATCAAATTTGGACACCCGTTCAACTTCCTAAAGTCATTGAGAGAAACGTAGGGCACCATCAGGTTTGGGAATCACCAACAATAGGACTCGACCAGTCACTTTTAGACTCATCGATAACCCCCGGTCTAACATCTGCCGACTTTCTTCGGATAGGCTAGCCGGCGCGCTTCAGGGACCCGGTAGGTTTTGGTGTACCTGGATGTGGGGTTCGGGCCTTATGAGTTCATGCTTGATGACTGAAGTACGACCTCGGTTAACTTAGAAAACACACATCAACGTTTCGGACAACGCAAACTCCTTCGCTTCCTGAATCGGGGCCTGGAGGGACTCCGAGATACCGTACTTCAGGCACCTTGGCATCGGGTACACCGTACCTCCGGTGTCACCTTCTGGGGACAGGTGATTTTTCTGCTCTCCATGGCCATAGGGAACTCTCGTCTATCCCTCCATGGCTTTAGGAGGTTCACGTGGATATATCTGTTCGGGTTTCTTCCTCCTCCCCGGCTGAGATACACTTGTAGGTAAACCTCCCCCACTTTCTCCAGTGACCTCACTATGGACCTTGCACATTTTGGCAAGAAACTACTCTCAACGGTGGGCACCAGAACTAGCCCTCTATCGCCCGGGTTAAAGGTCCTGAGTCTAGGCTGATCTATTGTAGACCCTAGACTGGGCCTCTTGTGCCCTTGTCATGTGCCTCCTTTACAAGGGGCATGACCGCCGCTATGCGGTCCTGCATAAGGGAGACGTGTTTCAATCACACTACGGTGGGGGGTCCTCTCCTGTTCCCAGGTCTCCTTTAGCTAAGTCCAAAGCCCACGTGGGAACAGCCATTGACAGCTCAAAGGTGAAAAACCCGTGGAGGACTGGGGACTTCCCGTAGGGCAAAACATCAACTAAGGCAAACAAACATCCATTCTTCCCATCTTTGCTGAACACCCTATTTAACATCCCCTTCAGGTCTTGTTAAACCTCTCGACCAGGCCATCTGTCTGGGATGATATACAGAGGTGGCGGAGCTGTTTAACCTGTGAGTTAATTTCACACATCTCCTTACATTACTCTAGACATGAATGGGGTTACCTGGTCAGTCAAGATTTCCTTGGGAAGGCCTGTGCGGGAGAATACTGGAACAGCTCCTAGCAACGTTTTTTGGAGGAGTGGTCCTTAACGGGATTGCCTCTGGATATCGCGTAGCGGAGTCCAGGATAACCAGGATGTACTGGTGCACCCTTGTGAATGATATGGGGGCAAACAACCAAATCCATTGCTAAATCCGTTCAAAGCGCACCTCTATGATTGGTACCGGGACCAGAGGACTCCTGAAGTGGGACACGGGGCAGTAAGTTGCACTCAGCGGCAGAAGCTACAATACCGGTTACCTCCTCCCACACCCCGGTGCCGAAAAATCTCTGCAGGATCCTCTCTCGGGTCTTCTCATCCCCCAAGTGCCCTCCCAGCACATTTTATGTGCCAAATCTAGCACCAGCCTACGGTGAGATTGGGTACATACAAGTTGCTCAACCTCCTCACCCCGTACTTGGTCAACCCTGTACAACAGTTCCCCAACAATCACCATCGGCGGGTATATTTTGTCAGCCCCTGGTATTTAGAGTACCCCATTTATCACTTTAAACATTCTCCCGTGCTTTAAACAAGGTAGGGTCCTGTAGCTGTGCAGCCCAAATATTTCACGGGAAATCTCAAGGTCCGGCAGGTCGGCTACCTCCCTGTGGCCTCGACCTCCCCAGCTAGGACCTCTAGGGGAGAGATCATCACATGGGGTCACCCCTACTGCTGGGAACATTGGCCTCAAAGGGTTCAGGGGCCAAGGCCGGACATACCTGATGTCATTATCTGCAATACGCACCTGAGGTGGTCCGCTCCCCCCAGTCAGCCAGTCCCAAAACACTGGTAAGATCTGCCGCTAATAGTCCTCATGAAACAGGGTCCCCACCACCCCACTTCATGGTAACTAACCACAAGGGGTATGTAGGTTGATGCAGCAGTGGGATATTCCAGTGGTCCCCAAGTATACACAACACTCCCACTCCCGCCCACTGATATAGTCCAGGATCAACCAAGTTCCCCCGCACAGGGTGACCAGACTCCCTGAGTTAGCAAGGCTCCACTGTGGACCCCCGATTGTGACCATACACACTGTGGGGTTCTGCATCCGTACCGAACTCGGCTGTACAGAACCGGCCGGGCAAACAGTGACCTCGCCGGGTCGTTGCAGGTCCATTGGCTCCACTGACAGTGGACAGTTGGCAGCAATATGGCCCATTTCATGGCAATCGCAGCACGGATGGCTATGACCTCTGTCACGAGCCTCACTAGGGTTTCTGGGTATCCACGCACCCCAATGAACCCCCCCCAACCTGACCTGTTCCCCTATCCGCAGCAGCATCTTGCCAGCTGGTTTGGTGACCTGTCACTGGCACTGCTTCGTGTGGGAGAGGTAAGTAAAGATCTCCGTAGCCCGATATCTCTCTACTAGGGACACGAGTTCCTCAGCATTTGTGGGACCGGCCTGTCCACCCATCGCTGGAGCCGAGAGGGCAGAGAAACGGGTGAACTTGTCAACAACCACTCTCTCTACCATCTGTTGCGGGGTGCAGTCCTACTGGTTGTAGCCACTTCCGACAAGATGGATCAGGTCATGCATTTGGGAGCGTGGGGGTAGTTTTTCTGAGTAAGCCCAACTGGTGTGGACCCGGCTGGAACGAACTTGAAAGGTGACCCCAAGAGGAGCAGATTCTCCGCCTTTAGCTGGGGGTACTCACGGGCCTCCGTGTCATCAGGTCATAGTAGGCCTTCTGGCGATTCACCTGTCAGGAACGTTGCCAGGACATCTGCCACTGCTCAGCTGGTAAATCCTCTCGCTCAGCTACTCGCTCGAACACCCAGTGAGATACGCCTCCACGTCGTCGGTCGCCGTCATCTCTTTTGTAACCTTCTGCACTGCAGCCGTGCGGAATGCTGGACAACCGGGTACCCTTGCAAACCAGTATGGGACACCCACAGTAGTCGTCGCTTGCGGTGGGCCATAACACCAGAAAACTTTTCCATCATCATTGGAACATGGCTCGGGACTCTTCCTGCTGTTGCTGGAGCACGGCTTGCTTGCTGTCGGGACCCTCCTCTGCTGCTGAGCCATGGCTTGCTGCAGCTGTCGATTAGCTCCGGACTCTTCCTGTTGTTGTTTGAGCAGGCTTGCTGTGGCGGGGATCTCTCCTCCTGCTGCGAGCATGGCTTTATAAAGTCTGCAATTGCCTGCTGCTTTCACCCAGGCCATGCAAATGTTGCGGAGGTAGCAAGCCTTTCAGTGTGTGTCTTTTGAACTTCCCGCATCCTCCACCATATGTGGTAGATTGGCCCAGTAGAGGTCTGAGGTAGTCGGGGTGGGGCTGGGAGGCAGTTCAAGACAGTGACACCAGGTACAGTCCAAAAACAGGTCTCGCCTGTGTTTATTGCAGCAGCAACCAAACAGCATCACATTCAGGCATAAACAAACAAAAATCCTACCCGTCAGGGTGCTAACTAAACAGAGTTTTCTCTAACTCACCACTAGTACATAAAATAAGTCGCTGCTCCAGGCACAGAGGTCAGGGCTGTGTGCTCTCCAGCCTCCTTTCAGAGAGACCCCACTCTCAGCTCTGCTCAGCGACTTTATGCAGACTGATTAGGTTGCTCCCACCACCTGTGTCCAAGGTGCTGGACAACACAACCTCAGCACTAAGGCCTTGCATAATAGGAAAACCTAGGGGAAACATACCGCCCATCCACAGTTAACCCCTTCAGTGTCTCACAGTATTCAAAACCATCCTTTTTATCCACTGGGCATAGTTCTGTGTTAACGTTCCCCGATAAGTCATCAATTTTGCATATGGTAGACTTTTTTCCAATTGTTCTGACATTTTCGAGAATTGGTCTATCAAATACATAGCTTTGGGGACTGTTGAGAGGGAGTCGCTCAAGGTTAACAAGATATCATCTGCATAGAGCATAATTTTGTCCCCTGGACCTGTGCAACCGCAACCCAGGATCACATTGTCTCCTCTAATGGCGACTGCCAGTGGTTCTATGAGGAGCAGGCAAAGAGGCCGTTAGTGAGAGACGCTCCCTGCTGCACCGGGGTTGCTGAGTGGCCGGAGGTGTCCGCCCCGAAGAAGCTGGCCATTTGGAGAGGGAGTCCGGACCTCGGGACCTTGTGGGGAGATCGCTGTGAGAGGCGCACTCCTCGAGACTGGAGCTGCTTTTTCCCCCGTGCCTGTGGAGCCTGGTGCCTGTCTCTGACCATCGGGTGGAGGAGAGGGATTGCGAGGATGGGTCCCTGGCGGTCCGGCATCAGGGGTCATTCCATGCTGCTTTAAACCGCGGATTTACGGCGCTTGACATCAGCTGGAGGCCTGGAATTGCCGTTCCTACTACTGGACTACCCTTGCCCATGGTTCCTGCGCAGAGGAAGTGAGATACGATACCCCTACTACGATGTTGACTTAATGCCCACAGCTTTGCTTTATGACTAATTACGGGACAATTCGATTCAAAAACTGCTATTTGCTTGCTTTTCAGCTTTAACGCATTATCAACGCTGCCTCATCTTTAAACTTTTTCGCAAGCTTCTTTTTCTGCTGGCCTTCGCCACCTTTTACGTGCTACTAACATTGTTTTTTTTTCTTTTCCTACTCTGGCCTTGATGGAGCATTGTCACTTTCTTATTGGTGTACTTGTGCAAATACTGTTTGTATTTATGGCTCTGCGTTATCCCAGTCTGATTTGATTGTTCCATTTTGCAGTCCTGATCCCCACTGTATGATTGGGAGGTATTGCCACTTAGCCAGTGTTTGTATGTACAAAAGGGTGCTGGAGCGGGCAGGAAATCCCTTGGCCCCTCTCTGTAGAAGGAAAAAAATAATGGTAAAGGGGACGGGCAGAATAAGTTAGATAATATATGGAGTTCTCCCCCCAGCAAAACAAGAGCCAGAAAGGTGGGGGCAACGAGCTGGCTCCAACCAATGCAAAGACCTCCGGATCTAGGTTTTCCCCCTTGGTTACTGAAGATATTGAAAACAGTGAGCCTGGAGAAGGGAAGTGCAACCTTGACCTGGTTGACCAGGTGGGGGCAGTAAGAGGTGACATCTCTCTGTTAAGAGAGGATTTGAACAAAGTCAGGGAGCACCAGAAAATCACAGATGATAGGGTTAGCAAATTAGAAAAACATAATTCAAATCTTAGAAGCTCCCATCAAAAGCTAATGTCAGATAATAGGGGATTAAAGGAGAAAGTGCAAGATCTAGAGGATCGCTCTAGACATAATAACTAGAGATGAGCGAACACTAAAATGCTCGGGTACTCGTTATTCGGACACACGCTTCCCGACCTCGAAGTGGCTCGTCTCGATAACCGAACCCCCATTGAATCAATGGAGACCGACATTTTTCAAGTGGACCAAGGCTCTGCAAAGTGAAGCTGCCAACACCTGTAACTCTCAGAAAAGGTGGAAACACCACTGAAATGGGACAGGAAACATCGGCTGCCCCTGCATGGATGCCTCTGAGGCTGCTTAATCACACCATTATGCCAAAATTATGGGCAACAGCATGGCCATGACAGAGAGACCGAATGAGGCTAGATAGCATCTAAAACATGCAATAATTGACCCTGACACTATAGGGGACGGCATGCAGAGGCAGCATCGGCAGGCTAGAGAGTGGCATGGCGACATACCCCAAATGAGGTGAGCAAGAAGCACTGAAATGATTTCCTATGTCAACAAAAGGTTGACGGTATATTTAGTCGATAACACAGCATGGTTGTTTCTGGCCGCCAAAAAGCAAAACGGCGGGAGCTGCCATTTTCTCAAGCGGGCGAAGTATTCGTCCGAGCAACGAGCAGTTTCGAGTACCCTAATGCTCGACCGAGCATCAAGCTCGGACGAGCATGTTCGCTCATCTCTAGTAATAACCTCCACATTATAGGTGTACTAGAACGATTGGCTCATGGGGAATGTAGGGAAGGAAAAACTGTCCCCCCACTTTTGCGTAGAAAGAGTACACCGACTCTCTCTTAGAAGAAGAAACCCCCCAGGTGTCCCACCACGGACAATCTTATGCAAATTACTACTATCGAGGGACAAGGATACTGTTATGAAATGGAATCGTACAGCTCCAGAAACTTGCATTAATGGGTCAAGGGTGTCTATATACGCTGATTACTCAGGGCCTACCATGAAAAAAAGAATGAGCTTTGTTGAGATAAAAAAAAGATTGAGGGCAGCTGAACTTGTATATTCTCTGCTTTTTCCTGCTCGCCTTAAAATTTTGTACCAAGGACAATCCCATTTCTTTGACACCTCAGAGTAAGCAATGGAATGGCTTGACTCTAAGGGTCTTTAACTGTAATTTTTTGGTATTGTTGATGTGTCCCTAAATATAGCATGCTGCAGTTTTGTAGACAGGGAGCACAGAGGCTGCTCCTTTAGGTGTGAGTTCTGGTATGTACCGGAACATCAGGGGGAGGGCAATGGGGGCCGAGTATGCTGTGGGTTTTTGTTTTTTCCCCCCTTCTTTTATTAATATTTTATGTCGGTAAAATTGTTTGTCTGGAACACTAGGGGACTTAATGAAAAAAGAAAGAGATGTTTATTAACCGATATTATTAAGAAGCAGCTACCGGCGATTATGGTTCTTCTTGAGACCCACCTTACTCGGGACAAAACACACTTAGTCAAGAACGGCTGGTGCTCGCAGGAATTGCATTTAGTGTTCTCACAATATTCACTGGCTGTTTCAGTTCTCATACATAAATCAGTGAATTTTCAGATTGAGAGATATCTCTGCGATCAAGAAGGGAGATTTATCTCCCGGAGGGGTTCTCTTTTTGGTGTACGAACTACACTAGCCTTTGTATATACCCCGCCCCGTTTAGTTTCTATGTTCTGAATAAACTTCTGGAATTTGTGGATGACGGAATGGAGCACCCTGTGTTTGTAGTAGGGGATTTCATTAGTGTATTGGTAAATGAATTAGATCGTGAATCAGTACATCATTTGGGGAAGAGCAAGTTCCGGCACACCAAATTGGCTAGTTTCAGTGAGGAGATGGGGCTAAGGGATGTCTGGAGGTTCCTTTATGGCAATAAAATCTCCTACTCCTGTTTTAGTCAGACACACAAGACTAGATCTCGAATTGACCTAGCTCTAGCTAATGATAAGGCCTGCTTATTAATCCAAAATATGAAATATGGGATCAGAAGCATCTCGGACCATTCTCCGATTATTTTAGAACTCAGAATGAAAGAGGTAGGGCAGAAGGTAACCCAATGGAAGTTTAACCTTCACTGGTTTAACCTACTAGGGGACCTAGAACATATTAGAAATGATTTAAAAATATTTATTGAAATCAATTTGGGATCTGCGCCAGTGTCAATTGTCTGGGACACTGTTAAAATGCACCTTAGGAATTACTTTTCAAGAGAAATAAAAAAACGTTGCAAGCAGTTCCACTTGGTGGGGAATGCGCTAGAAAAAAGGGTCATCGAGCTGGAAAGGGAAAGCATAAACGACAAATCAGAAGAACTAAATAAGAAGCTGGAAGCAGCACAACAAAAATACAATACATTCCTCGTAAATAAAGCACAACAACGTACCTTTTTTTGGGGACAAAAGAACTTCTGTGAGGGGCATAAGCCGGAAAAAGGCTGGCGGGTAAAATTAAATCTAATACCTCTAGCTTAGTAATTAATTCAGTACAAAAAGTATCGGGGGAGGTGACCAGAGATGAGGACGAAATTATCAAAGAATTTGAGAAATTTTTCCGGGAATTTCTGGGAAAATCACTCTCCCTAAATTATCTGACCAGCAGAGAGCTAAGATTGAGTCCCCAATTTCCATACAGGAACTGGAATCAACACTCAGCACCTGCATTGGAAATTTGTCCCCAGGCTCAGATGGATTTCCGATGGAGGTTTATAGAAAATTTGGTAATATTTTATTTCCGGTTTTGACACAAGTGTGGGAGTCAGGTTTGATAAATGGGGTGCTTCCGGCCTCCATGTATGAGGCTTGCATCACCCTGATATGCAAAAAAAAATAAAGACCCAGCTATCATAGAATCATATCGCCCAATTTCACTTCTGAACACAGATGTGAAGCTGTTTGCTAAACTGTTGGCAAACCGTTTAAAGGTAATATCTGATATCGTGCATGAGGATCAAACAAGGTTCATTCCTGGGTGATGTATGAAAGCCAATCTGCATAGACTATACGGTACTATCCAGCTTGGATGGGGGGAGAGCCACTCCATCCTGTCTCTGGACGCTACAAAGGCGTTTAACAGGGTGGAGTGGCTTTTCCTCTAGAAAGTAATGGAGAGATTCCAAATGGGCAACAAGTTTATTGAGAGCATTAAGCTTTTCTATGCAAATCCCCAGGCCAGACTAAAACTCAATGGGAGGCTGTCGCAAGAATTTCCCCTGACCAGAGGGACTCGACAGTGATGTCCCCTGTCACCCCTTTTATATGCCCTGAGAATAACATTTTTTTACTTTATTAGTTCCACCATGGGACATGAACAAGCAATCATCTGATTGCAGCGTATTAGCTGTCAGCCTATGCACGTGCCTGCGGACAGCACTGGGGTCCTGATCAGAAGATGGTAGTCATGCTGACCATGGCATTTATCTGGTAAAACACCCGCGATCGGAGCCCACTCCGACCAGGGATGTTACACTGGGATGATATCCACCGGATTCTGATTCCGGCCCAGTGCTAAGTATATGAGCCATATATCGGCTGCAGAGCGTTAAAGTGTTTTGTTTTGTTATTTAAACGTTGATTGTTTTTACTGCTATATGGACTTTTACTTTTATCTATACAATAGTTGTGTATGGTTTTGGTTTATTTAGCACAATTAGTGTTTTTTCAGTCACCCGTGTCAGAGAAGCTGCTACTGATCTCATCCGTCAATGGGCAGATACTCTGCGGCCGGTGCTGGCGTCATAGTATGTGGCGGCCGGGAGATAACATTGCTGTGCCCTGCAGGCTGCTACAGAAGACGGAAGAAAGAAGAAGAGCCATGGGGAAGTCAGAAGAGGAGCCACGCCAACATAGGGGAGCTGCACTGCACTGTATATTATTTTTATTGACTCGTGTATAAGTCGAGGTGAGGTTTTTCAGCACACTTATACACGAGTATATACAGTAATTTGGGTATTAAGACTAACTAACATTTACCATATCTCAGCTTTGTGTTGGCATCAGTATATACTGTAATTTGGGTAGTAAGACTAACTAACATTTGTGGGGTATTATACGTACACGTAAATCTGGCTGTAAAATATAGCCCCAAAAAGGTATGGCAATCTGCGTTATACAAATACCCCACAACTGACAGTGTAATTTCAGCGAAAATCACTGTATAAACTACGTGGATTTGACAAGTAAATCTGGCTGTAAACTATAGCCCCAAAAATACCCCACATTGTAATAAATTGTGGGGTATTATAACATTGTAATAAAACAAAAGGACACTTATAATATTATAAGATTATAAAAGCCGGTAGGAAGCTAATAAAAATTCACTAATATTTATTATTACAACATTCATTTAGCTGCAAAATTGACCCATATTAACTGAATAAAATTAGAAAATGCATCTAGGATTACATTGGGCAGTTTTTTCTGAGTAAGAGGACATCCCACATGTGGATGTAACCCGCTGCCAGGGCACATGGTGAAGCGCAGAAGGGAAGGAGCCATTGAGCTTTTGAAGGGCAGGATAGTTTTCAGGTGCCATGACGTGTTTGTAAGGCTCGCATGTTGAGGCAAGATTGCTTTCCCATCGCGTTCAGTTAAAGCGTTGGAAACACAGTGGGGTATATTTACTTACCCGCCCGGAGGAGATTCGGAAAGTGCATTGTCTGAAGAAAATGCACTGTGCCGCGATTCACTAAAATTGTGCGCCCGATATCCTGAATGTGTCGCTTCAGGTCTACCGAAGTTCACCAACCTCCTCCCGATGCATGTAAGTGCATGGCTTGCGACACAATATTTAAGTTAAAAGCCCAATATTTAAGTTTGCCCGAATCCCTTGGATCGTCCGGCGGCCGGCCCCCGATTTGTGTCGCATTTAAGCAGGCGCGATTGAGACTAAATCTGATTGCGTGCAACACTTTTCCCTACTAAATACCTGTCCCAATGGGGGCGTGGCCTAGCGGGGAATGGAGTAGGCAGCACGGCGCCAGAGCTCCGCTACCCGAATCCTGCTATCATCCTGTGGCACCCACCTACAACGTGCCAGGACCCGGAAAAGCGGCTGTGACATCGGGGAGAGCCGCAGCAGTAAGGCGACAGACCGCTCCGATCGCATAATGCCGGGCGGCAGGCGCAGTAAGCCGGGGGAGAAGCACGGGGAGCGCAGCTCCCAAGATGGTGCCCGGAACACACAGGGGGAGCGCATGGAGCGGTCACTGCGGGCGGAGACCGCTGCCAGATTGAGCGGCTTTGCACGTGCTGCTCCAGGAACGGAGAGAAGAAGGGGTGACAGTAGCAGCATGTCCCAAAAAGGGACTCCAAGTAAGTCTCCAGGCTCCAGATATGAAGTCCTGCAGGACTCACTGTCAGAGGAGGAGGATGCAGGGACAGCACCCACAGAAAGGCAGGAAGAGGGAGATGTTCCCCAAGACTCTGATATTGAGGCTGAACCCACATTAGCAGATATCCTTAGGGCAGTGCAACATAATACATCTACACTGCTGAAATTGACAGGCCGCGTGGATAGCCTGAAAGAGGACATTCTGCTGATGCGGCAAGATATCCATAAAGTTGCGGAAAGGACGACTGTGGTGGAGGCCAGAATTGGAGAGGTGGAGGGAGTGATACCCCCTCTGCGGCAGGAAGTACGAGAGCAATCCCAGGCCGTGATAGCCTTACAAGGAAAAACTGATGATCTGGAAAATCGGTTGCGTCGCAACAATGTGAGGATAGTTGGAATGCCGGAAAAGGTAGAAGGTCAGAACCCGGATGAGTATTTTGAAAAGTGGCTTGGGGAGACCATTGGAAGAGAGAACTTAACTCCATAGGACCCATAGGGGCCCATAGGGTACCTACAAGACCACTACAGCCTGGCAGACCGCCGCGACCTGTACTCATCAAGCTGTTGCATTTTAAAGACCGTGACCGGATTTTACGTATGGCCCGGGATAGAAATGATATCCTGGTGAACGGAGTGAGAGTGGCCTTCTATCAAGATTTTTCAGCTGAAGTCCAAAAGAAGCGGATGCAATTCTTGGACATTAAACGGCGACTGAGGGCCTTGGATGTTGTATATTCCATGTTGTATCCGGCAAGGCCTTGGCACCACTCATTTTTTTGATACACCAGGAGCGGCGTTACAATGGTTGGACACTCATGAGGCCCGATTGAGGGGACGACCTGGAGACCCAGGAGGGGACTGATCAGCTGCTTGGGCAGTAAGAGGCGGAGTGGAAGTCCACTGAAGTGAACTTTGCTAAGAGTTTTCTATATATCCTTATTATAAGTTCAATATATGTCTTAATATGGGGGGGGGGGATTTCTGTTAGTTGCCTGGTTAATATGTCTAAGGGATGCTGCTGCCCTAGTAGTAGCGCAGGTGGGAGCTACATAGAATGTGGCGAGGTGGCGGAGCAACAATGTATAACAACAGAGGCGGCGGAGTGTTTGGGAAGGAATAGACATTTTCTGGGAGAATGTGGAGGAAAAGTGTGCTGAGAATTCAATGTATCATGCATATATGTGCTAGGATGGGGGGGAGGGCTTGAGGGTAGGGATGGGGGGGAGGGCTTGAGGTTGGTCTGGCTGGACAGGTGGAGCAGGAGCTATCTACTTAGGGGAAACAGAAAGGGGAGTAGTTGGGTAATGTGGTATGATGGTGGAGAGCTTTAAGGGGTTGTCCTGGAATGTCTGGGGCATGGGATGCTCTAAGAAAAGGAGGGCCATATTTGACTATATAAGGAATAATGCTGCAACGATGATAGGATTGCAGGAAACCCACGTGACAAGAGATACTGTGTCCTTGCTTCATTGGGCGTGGGTAGGGCATAGTTTCCACGCTTTCCACACCACATATTCTAGGGGGGTAAGCCTGTTGATAGCTAAATCACTTCCGTTTACACTTTATTCTTCTTATTCCGATTCAGAAGGGAGGTTTGTGGTGGTACATTGCCGAGTATACCATTGGGAATGCGTAGTGGTGGTATTATATATTCCGCCGCCGTACTCTTGTGTACCGTTGCGAGAATTACTGAAGAAATTAGAGGTGTTGCCGGATGTACCCTGGCTAATAATGGGGGACTTTAATAAAGTATTATGCGAAGGGAAGGACAGATTAAATAATGGAGGGGGTGGAGGAACGAATAATTTAACATCCCTGGGGAGGTGGTGTGAGGAGATAGGCCTTCATGATCTGTGGAGGGAGCGCAATGAAGAAGTATGCCAATATTCATGTGTTTCATCTACGTATGGTTCCTTATCTTGTATAGATATGATTTTGGTTTCGGATCGGGCAATATCAGCTGTGGTGGACATTCAGTACCTGCCACAGGCATTGTCGGATCATTCCCCCATCTTACTGACAGTAAACTGTGGTGGGGGGGGGACGTATTAAGGGCGTGTGGCGCATGAATGCGTTTTGGCTGCGATTGATAGATGGGATGACTGTAAAGGACCACTTGAAGGAATATCTGGAATATAATGAGGGATCTGTGTCTAGAGTGGTTCTATGGGATGCCATGAAAATGTTCCTGCAAGGGGCTCTGGCGAGAGAAATAAAAAAGGTTAAAACTAAATCTAGAGGAATTGGAATGGAGCTACAGTATAGAGTGAGGGAAGCAAAGGAACAACATGTTCAAAGTGGCACACGAGAGGCAGAGGCCAGGTGGATAGCAGCGCAAAAACAGTTTAAAGAGCATATGCTGGAACAGGCAGAGAACAAGCTTATGTTCCTGAATGAACAATTCTATGCCGAGGGGGAACAAACGGGGAAACTGTTAGCTAGGATGGCAAATGCCCGGAAGACTAAGTCATATATATATGGATTGAAGAATGTTGAAGGGAGGGAAGTGACGAATGCGAAAGGGATATTAGAGGTACTGAGTACTTATTATAAGCAACTGTATTCTTCCCGGGCTAATTATTCTAGGGAACAACTGGACTCTTATTTGGGAGAGGTGCGCATGCAAAGACTAAATGCAGAGGCAAGGGAAATGCTGGAAGCCCCAATATCTCTAGAGGAGTTGGAACAGGCAATGGGGAGTATGGCCAACGACAAGGCGCCAGGAATGGATGGCCTCCCCATAGAAGTGTTTAAGGAGTTTGGGGAGATACTAAAACCGCAATGGTTAGAAACGCTGAAAGACAGTATGGAACAGGGTAGCCTGCCAGCCTCCTGTTATGAGGCACTGATAGTAGTGCTCCTTAAAGAGGGGAAGGATACAAAGTTGCCGGAGTCATATAGGCCGATTTCTCTTCTGACGGCAGATGTTAAATTGTTAGCCAAGGTACTGGCGAATCGGTTGGGCATAGTAGTGGGGTCTGTGGTACACAGGGATCAATCAAGGTTTATCCCCTCCAAATCAACGGCGTTAAATCTCCGGAGATTATTTTTTAATTTACAGGCTGTTGAGGGTGACAAGGATAGAGCTGCGGTGGTGTCATTAGATGCCGCCAAGGCTTTTGATAGTATAGAATGGGAGTGCTTATGGGCAGTATTAGAGAAGCTAGGGTTTGGTCCCAATTTCATACAGTGGGTCCGGTTGCTATGTAAATCACCGGTGGCGAATTTGAGGGCGAACGGGGGGGTCTCGGAACAATTTCAGTTACAGAGAGGTACAAGGCAGGGGTGCCCCCTATCGCCCCTTTTGTTTGCTCTCACTATTGAGCCCCTGGCCTGCATAGTCCGGCAACATCCAGCCATAAATGGGTTCAGTTATACAGGGGGGGAAGAAAGGATTGCACTGTATGCGGACGATGTCCTTTTATTCTTGGCGGAGGCGCAGACTGCAATGCCAGTAATAATGGAGGTGCTGGAGCATTTTGGGAGCTTTTCCGGTATCCGTATTAATTGGCCGAAGGCGGCGTTGCTTCCTCTGTCCAGCAACTGTCCGGTACTGCTACAGGTGGGGGAAATTCCAGTGGTGGAGGAATTTAAATATTTGGGAATCCGGGTTACTAGGAACATATCAGATTACGTTGAGTTGAATTTAGTGCCATTGCTAAAGGAGGCACACTCCAGGGTCCAGGTATGGAATAAATTACCTATATCGGCCCTAGGACGGGCAAACTTAATCAAGATGATCTTAATGCCACAATTCTTATATATTTTACATAATGCTCCGGTGTGGATACCGAAATTTTGGTTTAAAAAGATCCATAGCCTGTTTCGGGACTTAATCTGGAAGCAGGGTGTGCCTAGAATAAAATTAGAGAAACTGCAATTACCTAAGCATAGAGGGGGGCTGGCGGTCCATGGGCATACTATATGGCAGCTCAATGCCAGCACTTCGGAGGGTGGGAGAGACCGGGTGAGGAGTCCTGGTGCCCAGTAGTAGTTAGGCATTGTGGGGGAGCGTTGGATCCAGTGGCTGTATTAGAGGCGGGGAAATTGGGGAATAAAGGGAGTCGATACCCAACACTAGTATTAATGCAAAAAATTTGGAAGGTCTACAAACAGATAATGGGGATAGGATCTTGGACAAAATATACTCCGCTATGGGATAATCCATATCTGGGGGAGGTGTACATGCTGGATAATATTCAAAGTTGGAAACAGAAAGGGGTAAAATATTTAAGCAAGGTATATGACGGATCCAACCTTAAGTCTTTTAGTCAACTGGAGGAGGAATTTGGGGTGCCTAGGAATATGTTTTACCAGTATTTGCAGCTGAAACACAGCTTGCAGGCGCAGTTTGGACTTGAAGAGATCGAGATTTCGTCACTGGGGGTTATGACAGGGGTAGTGCAAGCCCAGAATATGAGGAGTCTTATATCAATACTGTATGGGGCGATATTGGATAAAAGGCTGGGTGATCTGATGAACACAACAAAGAGGAAATGGGACCTTGAGGTCGGGGAATTGCCGGATGATGAATGGGAGGAGATTTTTGAGTCTCCGCACAAAATATCCTTGAATGTAGCACAGAGGCGGTCACAACTATTTCTTCTACACAGGGCATATAGAACCCCGGTAGTGTTGTATAAGATGAGGTTGAGGGCAGGCTCAAACTGCCCACGATACCTAGCTGAGGGGGCTGACATACTACATATGTTTTGGACATGCCCGGAGTTAAGGGGGCTGTGGAACAAGACCCAGCGGTTGATACAAAAGGTGTATGGCGTTCAGATCCAGAAAGATCCTAAAGTGTGTGTATTGGGATTTGTGGGCGAGGTAGATGTCACTAGGGCAGAACAGACGGCAGTGGCTAAGGTGTTGTATCAAGTGCGTAAGACCATTGCAAGGCATTGGTTGGATGCTGATCCCCCGAGGATGTCAGAAATCAAAAGCTCACGGAATAACACAATTAAGATGGAATTGGGAGTATACCTGAAGAGAGATGCAGTTAAGAAGTTTGGGAAACAATGGAAAAAATGGCTGGAGTGCCCAGGAATGGGAACAGAAGTTCTGATTCGGAGATGGCAAAGGGTATGCCCTGTAGGATAGTTGAAATTGGGAGGGAAAAGGTGAACTGAGGTTAAAAGGAGATAGCTCTTTGGGAGATGGACTATGGAATGCTTCTTGAGGAGCATGGTACAGCCAGACCTAGGAGGGGGGAGTTGGGGGGGGGGGGGGAGGGGAGGAGGGAATGTTTGTATGTTCAGAACTAATGCTTTATATCTACAATTGAACTTGTGTTATCTGTATATGTATGCTGTAATACACATATGCTTTGATAAAAGTTACCTGATTTAAAAAAAAATACCTGTCCCAATGGCGCAATACCTGAAAACATCGGAAAACCCGACCGAAATGCGGCCATGGGACCCTTAGTAAAAAAGCCCCAAAGTTACCAAAATATGTGATCATGAGTGGAGCCTTTGGATTGCTTTTCCAAACACAATCAAAATGCCACGCCTCTGGTACCACAAACCTTTATCCCAGACAATTTGTTAACTTTTTATCATGCAGTATAGGGGGAATTTTAACCCCTTGCTGCTGATGGTCTTTTTCCATTTTACTTTAAATCAATAACTTTTTATTTTTCTGTGTACAGAGCTGTGTGAGGGCTTGTTTTCTAAATAACAAATTGTACTTCCTACTGTCAGTATTTTATATTCCATGCCATGTACTGGGAAGTGAAAATACAATTCAAAATTCTGTAATATTAAGAGAACCCGCATTTGGACCATTTTCTTGTGGGCTCTGCTTTTTACGGCTTTCACTAGACATTCCAAATATCATCTCTAATATATTCTTTGGTTCTGTATGATGATAGGGATAATACATTTATATAGGTTTTATTAGGTGTTAATAGATTTTACAAAAAATGTTTAACCTTTTGTGCAAAACAAAAAACAATTAACCATATTCTGAATCCAATAACTTTTTCCATGCTTAAGAGTATGGAATTGGCTAAGGTGTAATTTTTTTCCATAACAAGCTGACATTTTCATTATTATCTTTGTGGGCACTGTGCAACCTTTAGATCAGTTTTTATTACATTTTTAATGTGTTGCAAAACTGCAAAAAAGTGTCGATTTGGACTTTTAAGCGCATTTTTCCGTTACAAGGTTCACCACCGGGAATAATACTTTTTATATTTTTATAGATACATAGGAATTTTGGGACTCTGCGATACCTTTTATGTTTTTACTTTTTTCCACAATTTTTTTAATATGGTTTTGGGACATTCTAATGATTTTTTTTTTCTGGGTGATCTGCACAATCTTTTCCTTTAATATTGGATCCCCGACAGGTTTCGGACACGTAGGTGGATTGATGCCTGACAATAGGGACCATATTTTGGAACTAATACATGAAGCAGAGCCAAGGGTCTTCCATTTCTGACTGTACTGGAATGGTAAGATTAGCTTTTTAAGCCTACTGAAATGTTCATATGCAGAATCAAAGCAGAGTTGGTCTAAGGTGATATTAAATTAGCTTTTCTGACTCATGTCTTCTGGCTTTGACTCTGCTCTCTCCTAGACTGCCATTGAACCCCCCCCCCCTTATTTTGAATGACAGCTCTGCCTTGTGTCATTAATACCATGTGACCCAAGTGACATAATCTCACGTCCTTTAGCCTCCTTAGCAAATTAAATGAGGGGTCACCCATACTTTCAATACTTTATTTTCAATTCCAGTGTGTCAGACAATGTGCAAGCTGTGGAAGCCAGATTTAAAACTTTTAGATTTAATCCAATTTTACTAAACACATGTATAACATATTACACATGTATAACATATGTCAACGAAAACCAAGGAAAATTCAGGCTCGCTCACCACCAGGTGCTCAATCCAAAGAGAGTCTCCACTCTTGTAGCAGATAGTAAGAGGAAAAAGGAGTAGATCGGCACTCACTGGGTCCGTTAAAATTCTTCAGTAATTTTATTCATCCGTAAAAAGGACAATACACATGACGGCAGGTACAAAGATAAGGTGCTGTACACAGATTACATTTTACGCGTTTCAGACCATTAGGTCCTTAGTCATAGATATAATGGTGATTCGGACTCTGACTGATATACCCTGTTAACCGGAAGCTAAGATAGCCACACAGGTGCTGTGCAATCTGTCAGTCCGAACATAACAATAAGAATGAATATACAAAAATACATATAAAAACAACAATATGAACATTAGTAA
>WNYA01002572.1:17648-38127 GCA_019512145.1 Engystomops pustulosus | reverse complement strand
CCTCTCCTGCACATTCTGCCATATATGCTCTCCTCCCAATCAAACATGCTGGATGTTAGGACTGTGTGTCCAGGATGCTTCTGTCTTCACTAGCTTTCATGTAGCATCATAACTTCATTCCCTGTGTCATTTCCCCCTCCCTCTCCTGCATACTCTGCCATGCCTGCTCTTCTCCTTGTTATACATGCTGGATGTGACTTCTGTGTTTGTCTTCACTATCTATCATATATCATTACAGCTGTATTCCGATCTGATTTTTTTCTTTCATATCCCTTGACACGTGTTCTTTTCCTAGGAGTAACAGATACTGATGCTGAGTACAGTGTGATTCCCCCTCCCTCTCCTGCACATTCTGCCATACATGCTCTCCTCCCAATCAAACATGCTGGATGTTAGGTCTGTGTGTCCAGGATGCTGCTGTCTTCACTAGCTCTCATGTAGCATCATAACTTCCTTCCCTGTGTCATTTCCCCCTCCCTCTCCTGCCATGCTTTATTATTTTTTATTTGCATGACGAATTGAAGAGGAAACATGGAAAAAATATTCCGGAATTAAAATTTTCTGGTCATACTACTTCAAATTTTTAGATACTTTTGCCTTTTAAAGAAAAAAAAACTTTATTAGAAGTTAAGAAACATTCTAGACAAGGTTATCAGAGGGTGGAGCATGTGTCATGCCCCGCCTCCTCCACAATGCATTAAACATAAACTAGTATATATCCCATACATTGTTTTAATTCTACTGTAAGCTCTCTAACTCAAAGCTCCGCCTCCTCTGCACTGCACTTATCATAACATAATTATCATAATTAGTTTCCGAATTTTTTTCCAAGGAATGAAGCGGGATCACTTAGCAATGAAGACTAATATCCCCCACCTATAAATATGGAAGCGGTAACGACCACCCCGGCTAATGTTTCCGTAGTCTGATCTCATGGAGACTGGTGAAATTGCGGCATCCATTACTCTAATGCGTGTTACGGAGAGGGGTAGAGGACCCCCGGGAGGTCGGAATGGTTCCTTCCGCAGCTCAATGATCCATTTATAATGGTTAATAAAAGACATTCCAGTATCTCCCCCCCCCCCCCCCCCCATTACTGGATAATAGAAGAATACCAGGAGAAATCTGAGCCGGATCGATTCCGAGGTTTAGCGGAGAACACGACGCCCTCCTGCAACATTTACCAGACTCTTATTTATTTTTCCTGCAGACGCTTCTAGAGGACAATACAATAAAATAGTCGCTCTGTGATGTTACACAAAGGTTACACAGCTTGTACCTACCTCCAGGAACACCTGCTCCTTCGGCCTGCGCCCACCTGCAACTTTAACCAATCACAGCAACTGATATAAAAGACAACCCCTTTGCTTCAAATCTGTTCTGCAGCAGCTGGGGCTCAAGCTATTGACGTAAGGGAGACCAAAATCACTTTACTGCCTTTGACCACCAGTTATATAAGAATGAACCAATTGCACTGGACCACCAGGGATACTAATATAAGCCCCTCCCTTCCATGGACCACCAGGGATACTAATGTCTATCACTTGTTAAAATATACCATCAGGGCTAAAAATGGAGCCCCTAGTTTCCACAAATGACCTCTCCTGTGGGACGGGGGTCTGTATACCCCCCCAGAAGTCCCATATGTCTTCCCCATTATTAGAAATTATTACCATTGTAACAACCGTTCTGATACAGGGTTCTTCTAACTTGAAACAGTTTTACATTAAAAGTGTCTGCTACGACTACGGTTCCAGTCCTCTTAGATCTATAGCCAGTTGTGGCACTCAATAGTATTGATTGTGACCCCCCTACCAGATTGTGAGGTGGTCTACCCCCCCCCCCCATTAAAGGCAATGATGGGCCGTCCCTGCGGTCCCCGTGAGGTCCTGTGTGTTTTGTCCGGTGCGGTCAGGGTCGTCCATGGCCTAGGCATTGGGGGATTGGCAGACTAGCCCTGTAGGGTTAATTCTCCCCCCCCCCGGCATGGTGGGCTGGGGCCTCCTGGGGCAGTGGGTCCCAGTGCCCCCAGCCCACATGAATGTGACATGGAGACATCCCGGCTCCCGGGGGATTCGTTACTCGGTGCTGCAGGATTGTGATAAATCTCGGCTGATGTATAATGATGGGGGGGTGGAGGGCGGATTAGACGTCCCCCCCCAGTACTGACCCATGTCATACGGGCTTAGGTGGACCCCCCGGGGGCCCCTTAACCCCAGAAACAAGGGGACAAATCACAGTCCAGGATGAGATAAGCTATGAATGTACGGGGGAGGGGAACCGAGCCCCTCACATCATAACCTGCAGGGGGAATAGTCACCGGGGGGCCTTATACCATAACCTATACTGTACCAGGGCCTTCTATAACCAGAACAATACTGTACGGGGCATAAATATACTGTGCCGGACCGGGGCCTATCCATAACATATACTGTACAGGGCCTATACAATATACATACTGTGCCGGGGCCGACCTATACCAAAACATATCTGTACCAGGGCCTATACCAATATACCAGACTGGCCGGGGCCTATACCATAACATATACGGTGGCCGGGGCCTATACCATAATATATACTGGCCGGGGCCTATACCATAACATCATACTGTGCCGGGCCTAACCATAACATATCTGTGCCTGAGGGGGGCCTTATACCAAACATATATGTTGCCGGGCCCTATACCATAACCATATACTGTGCGGGGCCTTATACCAAAACATATACTGTACCATGGCCTATACCATAAAATATACTGTGCCGGGGCCTATACCATAAATATACTGTGCCGGGCCTATACCCTATATATACTGTCCGGGGGCCTATACCATAACATATAACTGTACCGGGCCATCCGCTATATTACCGGCCTATACCATACATATACTGTACCAGGCCTTACTATATACACACCGGTACGAACATATACTGTACCCAGGCTTATACATAACATATACTGTACCGGGCCTATACATAACATACGTACAGGGCTCCCTATCCATAGTAACGGCCGGGGCCTATACCATAACATATACTGTACCGGGGCCTATACCGTAACATATACTGTACCGGGGCCTATACCATAACATATACTTGTACCGGGCCTCTATACCATAACATATACGTGGAGCCCTACCATCCTTCCGGTGCCGGCCTATACCAAACATATACTGTACAGCGGGCCTTATACCATAACATATATGTACCAGGGCCTATACCATAACAAATCTGTACCACGGCCTATACCATAACTAATACTGTACCGGGCCTTACCATAAATTACTGTACCAGCGATACGCATATACTACCAAGCGTACATATCTATACTGGCACGGGGTCTATACAGAACAGATACTGTTGCAGTGCTATACCATAAAAGAACCTGTCCGGGGCCTATACCATAACATATACTGCTACCAGGGCCTATACCATAAACAATACTGTACACGGCCCTATACCGTAACATACCTGTACCGGGGCCAGTACCATAACAATATCTGTCCCAGTGCCGTACCATATCATATACTGGTTACACGGGCCTATACCTATACATACTTCCTGTACCGGGGCCTATACCTATAACATATACTGTCCGGGCCCTATACCATAAACAATGTACCGTGTATACATAACAATCGCGGCCTATACAATATATACGTCACGGCTCTATACCATAACATAATCTGCAGCGCTGCCTATACCATAATATATACTGTCCGGGGCCTATACAATAACATATGACTAGACTAATATATACGTCGGGCCTATACCATAACATATACTGTACGGGCCTATACGTAATACAACTCTGTCCGGGCCGTATACCATAAATATACGTGCCGAGCCTATACAATAAACATATTACTGTGACGGGGCCTATACTAATCTAATGCACCGCCATACTGGACATCTGAGGGCCAGTACCATAATATATACGTGACGGGGCCTGTACCATATTTTTCATATTACTTGACCGGGCCTATCCATATATATACTGGACCGGCATATCCATATATATACTAGTCGGCGGCCCATACCTAACATATACTATACGGGTGCCTCTATTATGCGCGCATAACAATATACTGTACCAGGGGCTCTGATACACATAACATATACTGTACCGGGGCCTATACCTAACATTACTGCCCGGGGCCTATACCATAGTATAAACTCTGTAACCAGGGCCTGTACCATAATATACTTTACGGCCCTATACCGTAACAATACTGTACGGGGCCTATACCATAACATATACTTCCAGGGCCTGATACCATAATATATACTCCGGTATAACACAGCCGTGCTAACCATATATACTCCGTGCTAAACCAATATACTTGTACATGCTACCTTAACTGTACCGGGCCTATACCATAACATATACTGACCGGGGCTATACCATACGTATATACTTGTAACCAGGCCTGTCCCAACTACATGGGCTATACTACATACTGTAGGCATAATCAAAGTATACTGTACCGGGTTATAAATATACTGCACTGCCTATACCAGTAACAATATCTGACATATAGATAGTCCCAGTACTGTTACATAGATTATATACGTACATATAGATAGGTCCTTTCTGTACATATAAGAATACTCATAGATGTCATAGACTGACATATAATATCTACAGAGTAGTGTAATGTACGAATACGTTTATCGTATCATCTAGATAGCCGGGCCATCACTGTACACGTATGGATCATGTACACTTATCACTGATAATTGATTGGGATTAGTTATCCCTGCAGCGCCGCTCACTAGGCTATATGTATACATGGGGTCACAGAAAAGAGGATAAGATCACTGCCAGCACAGAAGTCAATGTTACATGCATGACACGATGTGTCGTCCTCCTCTCTGTTACTCTTGTACCTGGTGTAAGTTACAGCCTCCGCTTTATGTCTCTTACTCTTTTTCTTTCTTTTATCCTCTTCCCTTCTTCCTTCTATCTTATGTATACAGCCCTCCCTCCCTCCTACCTTTTTTCCTCCTCTGCTTCCTTCATTACTCCTTTCCTCCTTCTTTAAGTCCTCCTACATTCCATCCTTCCTTTGTTCCTTCTCTTCCTCTCTTTTTCCTTCCTTCCTTTTTATTTCTTCTTTATTTCTTCCTTTTTTCCTTCCTTCCTCTCTTCATTTTCACACTCCTTCATCCTTCTTCCTTAATTCCCTAAATCCTTTTCCATCCTTCTTTCTATCCTCTCTTCTTTCCTTTTTCCTCACTCTCTCCACTGCATACACCCTTTCATTCCCTGTGTGATTCTTCCACCTCCCTCCTTTCCCCTTTCCCTTTCTTACTCCTTTCCTTCATCCTTCTCTCCTCGTTTTCTAAATTCTTTCTTTCTCTTCCATTTTTTCCCCCTTCCTTCCTTCTCTATCTCTTCCCATGTATACACCCCTTCCTTGCTTCCTTTTCTCCTTATACCTCTTCCATATTTCCTTCTTTCCCCTTTTCCTTTCTTTGTCCTTCCCTTCTCTCTTCCTCCCTTCCGTCCCTACTCTTGTCCTTCCTTCCTTCTCTTCCTCTTTCTTTCCTCCATTCTTTTTTTTCCTTTCGTTCTTTCTTTGTTTCTTCCTTCCAGTTACTTTACTTTACTTTTCCGTTCTTCTCTTTCTTTCTTACCCCCTTTCTTTCTTCTTTCGATCTTTCTGTTTCTTCCTTCCTGTTACCTTTCCCTTCTTCTCTTCCTCCCTTCTTTTGCTCTTCTTTCCTCCTTTCTTTCTTCTTTTGATCTTTCTTTTCTTCTTCCTTCCTGTTACTTTCCCTTTCTTCCTGTCCTGATTTTGCACTTCTTCCTGCACCTTTCCTGTGATCCCCTTCTTCTCTGTCATCCCCTCTCTATCCCTTCTTCTCTCCTGTGGGTCCTGTGTGTGGGGGGCTTGTCCTGGGGGTCTGGTGTCACACATCTCTGCTGCCTGTGACTCCTCTCCTTGTCCTCAGACATCAGTGCTCGCTCACACCGGCAGGAGGAGACAGCGGGAGCTCAACAATCCCAGGGAGAAGCGAGAAATCCAGACAAATCCTCCCGGAGAAGGACACAAGATACAAGGAGCCGAGAGAAGGAGAAGGACACAAGATACAAGGAGCCGAGAGAAGGAGCTGAACCCAGAGAGGAGCAACAAGAAGCCGAGGAGAGGCAGGAGGACAGGAGCCGGGGTGACAGAGGCTCTGAGGTAAGTGACTCCCTGCTGTCCCCATACACAGACACGTCTCTACTACTCCACTAACTACCCAGTCAACACCTCTCACATCACTACAGCCGACCCGGCACTAACACCTCTACTACTCAACCCCACACAACACTTCTCTACTTCACTACACCGACCAGCACTAACACCTCTCTAGCCTCCACTACACACCGCACACAACACCTTCTCTACTACTAACCGACCCGCCACTAAACACCTCTCTATACTGACTAACACGATCTCCTAGCCTCCACTACTACACCCAGACCAAACACTCTTCTATAGCTCACTACGACTCTGCACTACCTCCTTCCCACTACCAGCAACACCCTCAATACTACTACCACCTCTGCACTAACACTTCTCTACTACTTCCAACACTAACACGTCTCACTACGCCACGTACCCGTACCCAGCACTAACACACTCACTCTACTACTCCATTACACCGACCCAGCACAATAACACTCTCTATTACTCACCATACAATTCGCACTAACACCTCTTACTCTCCACTACACCGACCCCCAGCACTAACACGTCTATACTTACTCCCCAAACACTAAACCTCTTACTATCCCTCCACTACACGACATCTGCATAACACGTCTCTACTGCTCCCAACACTACACCTCTCTATTACTCCAGTACACTGACCCGGCACTAAAACGTATTACTACTCCCAACACAACACGTCTCTTACTGCTCACTACACCGACCCAGCACCAACACCTTCTCTACTACTACACCGACCTCGCACTAACACGTTCTCTACTACTCCACGTTACACGACAGCAACCAACACCTCTCTACTACTACACCGACTCTGCACTAAAACGTCTCTACTACTCCCCAAACACTAACACGTCTCTACTACTCCAGTACACCGACCCCAGCACTAACACCTCTCTACTACTCCAGTACACCGACCCCAGCACTAACACGTCTCTACTACTCCCAACACTAACACCTCTCTAATACTTCAACATACACCGACACCAGCACTAACAGTCTCTAATACTCCCAACACTAACACCCCAACCTCTCTATTAATCCACTACACCACCTTGCCACTAACACGTCTCATAATGCTCCAACACTACACCTCTCTATTACTCCAGTACACTGGACCCGGCACTACACGTCTCTACTATCCCAACACTAAAACGTCCCTACTACTCCACACACCTTACCCCTACCCAGCACCAACACATCCTACTAGTCCGATTTGTGCTCTAAGGTCTCAATAGTTATTATAAGGGTGATGGCAACGTATGCGTTTTAGCAAAAACGGGCCAAAACGGATGAAACGCATACGTGTGCCATCACCATAAGGTGGAGAACTTTGGAACCTTATTTAAGGACCTAACCCTCGTCGGCAGGAGACTACAACAGGTGTGACAGGAGGGATTACTCCATCATTTCCCCCGTGTATAGTGTCATTTCTCCATGGATGAACATTGCGGAGTGTGGACTGATGATGATGATGTGTAATTAGATTAGAAAAGGTTAGAGGGTCCCAGCAGTCACCGTCAGTAGGGAGAGCGAAGGACCTCCGCACTGGCCACAGGACCCCACACCGGCCACAGGACCTACACTGGTCATCACATGACTCCCCTGAGATCTGCTCCGTCGTCTTCAGTCGCTCCACGGTTTTTCGGCTGTTGTGGATTTGGCCAGAACTTGCCATCAGAGGTTCAAGGACTTCGTCATGTTTCAATGTTTTCGGTGTTCAAGACATGCTTTGCCCGTTTTGATGTGTGTGACAGGGGAGGGGTCCTGCATGAAAATGATGCTGATGAGGATGAAACTCCAGGAAGGAACCATGTGTGGTAGGAGAAGGTTCTGAGAGACACTGTATCCTCTGCCATGTAGATGTCTGAATGGTCCCCAATTCTATGCACCAAAACATTCCCGATACAGGACACTTACTCCGACGCTGTCATGAATTCTTTACACACTTTGGGAGGACAATTTACTTACCTGTACCATCGCGATCCCGAGGGCGTTGTCAAAGGGTTCGGACGCCGCGATTCCCTAAGATCTGCGCCAATGTTCCTTGCATTTATCGCTTCCCGCTAGTCACAGGGGAGTCACCTTCTTCTTCACGTGCATGTAAGTGCTTGGCTTGAGGTGAGAACAAGTTGTGATGTTAAAATGCGCGGTTTGTCCGAAATCGTCGGGTCATCCGACCGGCCGCCCACCGATTTGTGTCGTAAGAAGCCGATGTGCCAAAAATCCGATCGCAGTGCACCATAAATCCAGGGCAATACAGGGAACATCGGCGCAAAATCGGAAACTAATTCGGTAAACAGTCAGGAAAACGCGAATCGGGCCCTTAGTAAATGACCCCCATTATGTTCCTTAAAAAAAAAAAACTGGGAAAAGATTAAAACCAAAGTGTGAAAGAAGTCAGTGACAGGTGGTGGGGGGACAGTGTCAGTGGATTGGGGCTGTTTTCTGAAACAAGTTGGAATCCTCGACAGTTACATGGCAGGAGTGATACAAGATCAGAAACCTCTGAACAACCAGGGGTTCCGTCCTTGTGGCACTCAATCAGCAATTATCACGCCGAACGATGGTCCCCCGATACACTGCAAAATGAGGGTAAAAGAGATGCAAGAAGAAACAGAAAAACACTGATGAAACAAGAAATACCCACAGCCCAGATCTACTCCTAAAAATCCTTGGGATCACCCTTATATAATGATATACGTTAAAGCTGGTTATAACCTGGGGATCTCCTTCTAATAAGATGATATGTACAGCTGGTATAACCTGGGGATCTCCTGTATATAATGATATATGTACAGCGGGAAACATGGAGATCTCTGTATATAATGAAATATTCAAGCCGGTATAACCTGAGGGATCTCATGTATATAATGATATGTACCGCCGGTATAACCCTGGGGATACTCATGTATATACTGATATATGTCCAGCCGCGGAGTGTATAATGGGGATCCCCTGATATAATGATATATGTACAGCCCGTATAACCTGGGGATATCCGATATAGATTATATGTACAGCTGGTTATAACCTTGGGGATCTCCTGTATTGTATTAATGATAATTACAGCCGGTTTCGGTTTTATACCGGGGGATCTCCTGTATATAATGATATAGGTACAGGCGGTATAACTGGGATCTCCTGTACTATAATGATATATTGTACAGCTGGTATAACCTTGGGATCTCCGGATATAATGAGATCTGTACAGCCGGTTATAACCTGGGGATATCCTGATATAATGAATATGTACAGCCGGTATAACCGGGATCTACGATAAATGATATATGTACAGCTGGTTATAACCTGGGGATTCTCCTGTATATAATAATATATGCTACAGCTGGTTAAACCTGGGGATCTCCTGTATATAAGGATTATATGTACAGCGGATAAACCTGGGGATATCCTGTATATAATGATATAGGTACAGCCGGTATAACCCCTGGGGATTCCTGTATATAATGAGGTATGTAAGCGGTATACCTGGGATCTCTGTAATAATGATATAGGTACAGCCGTTTATAACCTGGGATCTCCTGTAATAATGATACATGAAAACGGTAGAACCTGGGATTCTCCTGTATATAATGATAAATGTACAGCCGGTAGTTAAAACCTGGGGATCTCCTGTATATAATGTATATGTACAGCCGGTATAACCTGGAGGATCTCCGGTATATAGTGATATATGTACAAGCCGGTATAACCGGGGATCTCGTTATAATGATATAGTACAGCCCGACTATAACCTGAGGGATCCCCGTGGATATAATGAAATATGTAACAGCCACTATAACCTGGGGATCTCTGTATATAAGGAATATATGTACAGCCGGTATAACCTGGGGATCTCCAGTATATAATGATATATGTAAGCTGGTATAACCTGGGGATCTCCTGATATAAGATATATGTACAGCCGGTATAACCTGGGATCTCCTGTATTATAATGATATATGTTAAAACTGGTATAACCTGGGGATCTCTGTATAAATTGAGATATGACAGCCGGTATAAACCTGGGGGACTCCTTGTATATAGGATATATGTACAGCCGGTTGATAACATGGGGATCTCCTGTAATAATGAATATGTACAGCCGGTGTAACCTGGGGATCTCCTGATATAAGGATATATTACAGCTGGTATAAACCTGGGGATCTCCTGATATAAATGCTATATGTACAGCCGGCTATAACCTGGGGATCTCCTTATATAAGATATATGTACAGCCGGTATAACAGGGGGATCTCCTGTATATAAATATATGTAAAGCCACGTATAACCTGGGGATTCTCTGTATATAATGATATATTTAAAGCCGGTAACCTGGGGATCCTGTATATAATGAATTGTACAGCCGTATAACCCTGGGTATCTCCTGAATAATTGATATATGTACAGCTGGTTATAACCTGGGGATCTCATGTATATAATGATAGATGTACACCGGTATAACCTGGGGATTCCTGCTCTATAGAATGATATATGTAGCAGCCGGTGTAACCTGGGGATCTCATGTATATAATCGATTATATGTACACGCCGGTATAACCTGGGTCTCCTGTATATAATGATTATATGTACAGCCGGTATAACCTGGGGATATCCTGTATATAATGATATATGTACAGCCGGTAGAACCTGGGGATCTCCGTATATAATGATTTATGTAACAGCCGGATAACCTGGGATATCCTGATATATAATGATATATGTACACCGGTTATAAGCTGGAGACTCCGTATAAATGATATATGTTCAGCCGGGATAACCTAGGGGGATCTCCTGGATATAAGATATATTAAAGCCGGTATAACTGGGGATCTCCTGTATATAATGATATATGTTACAGACGGTATACTGGGGATCTCCTCGTATTATAATGATATATGTACAGCCGGTTATTAACCTGGGGATCTCTGTGGTAATGATATATGTACAGCTGTATAACCTGGGGATCTCCTGTATGTTAATGAATATGCAGCCGATAACCTGGGGATACATGGTCTATAATGATATATTGACAAGCGGTATAACCTGGGGATCTCCTGTAATAATGATATATGTTACAGCGGATAAACATGGGGATCTCCTGTATATAAGGATATATGTACAAGCCGGTATAACCTGGGATCTCCTGCTATTAATGACACCGTCAACGGTTTACAGCTGGTTATAACCGGTATCTCATGTTATATAAGATATATGTAAAGCCGGTATAACCTGGGGATCTCCTGTATTATAATGATATAGGTCAGCCGGTATAACCTGGGACTCTCCTGTATTTAATGCATATATGTAGAGACGGTATAACCTGGGATCTCTGTATATAATGATATATGTACAGCCGTATTAACCTGGGGATTCCTGTATATAATGATATAGTACCAGCCGGTATACGGGGATCTTCCTGTAATTAATGCTATATGTACAGTGGTAGAAACATGGGATCTCCTGTATATAAAGATATATGACCGCCGGTTATAACCGGGGATCTCTGTATATAAGGAGATATACAAGCGGTATAACCTGGGGGATTGTCGTATATATGAAGATGCTACAGCCGGTATAACCGGGGGAATCCTCCTGTATTGTAATAATGATATAGTACAGCCCGGTATAACCTGGGATCTCCTGTATGATAATGATATATGTACAGCCGGTTAAACCTGGGATCTCCGGTATATAATGATATATGTACAGACGGTTTAAACCTGGGGATCCCTGTATATAATGATATAGTTACAGCCGGTAGAACCTGGGGATCTCCTGTATTATAATGATATATCTAAAGCGGTATAACATGGGGACCCTGTATATAATGAGTATATGGTACAGCCGGTAACCTGGGATCTCCTGTATATAATGATATATCTAAAGCCGGTATAAACATGGGGACCTCCTGTATATAATGATATAGGTACAGCCGGTATAATAAACTGAGGGATCTCCTGTATATAGATATTGTACAGCCGGTCTAACCTGGAGGATCTCCTGTATATAGTGATATATGTAAGCGGTATAAACTGGGGATCTCCTGTAGATAATGATATATGTACAGCTGGTATAACCTGGGGATCTCCTGTATATGATATAGTACAGTGGTATCACTGGGGGATCTCTGTATATAATGATATATGTACAGCCGGTTATAACCTGGGGATCCATGTATATAATGATATATGTACAGCCGGTATAACTGGGGATCTCCTGTATATAGTGATATTGTACAGACGGTATAACCTGGGGATCTCATGTATATAGTGATATAGTACAGCTGGTATAGCCTGGGATCTCCTGTATTAATGATATATGTACAGGCCGGTATAAACCTGGGGGGATCCCTGTATATAATGATAATGTACAGCCGGTATACCTGGGGACTCTGTAAATATAATGATATATGTACAGCTGGTATAAACTGGGGATCTCCTGTTATAATTGTATAGTTACAGTGGTCTAACCTGGGGATCTCTGTATATAATGATATAGGTACAGCCGGTATAACGGGGATCTCCTGTATATACATGATATATGTACAGCCGGTATAACCTGGGGATCTCCTGTATATAATGATATATGTACAGCGGTATAACCTGGGTTTTCTCCTGTATATAATGATATATGTACAGCCGGTATAAACCTGGGGATCTCCTGTAATAAGAATATATACAGCCGGTATAACCTGGGGGATCTCCTCTGATATAATGATATATATAACGCTGGTATAACCTGGGGATCTCCTGGTATATAAGTGATATATGTACAGCTGGTTATAACATGGGGATTCTCCGTATAAAATGATCTATGTTACAAGCCGCTAAACCTGGGGAATCCCTGATATAATTGATATTATGTTACAGCCGCTATAACCTGGGGATACCTGTATATATGAGATATGTCAGCCGCTATAACCTGGGGGATCTCGTATATAATGATATTGTAAAGCGGTTTAACCTGGGGATCTCTGTATATAACTGATATATGTACAGCTGGTATACCTGGGGATCTCCTGTAATAATGATATATGTACAGCCGGTCAAACCTGGGATCTCATGTATGTAATGATATATGTACAGCCGGTATACCCTGGGGATCTCCTTATATAATGAATATGTACAGCCGGGTATAACCTGGGGATCTCCTGGAGATAATTGATATATGTACAAGCCGGTATAACCTGGGGATCTCCTGTAATATAATGATATATGTAAGCCGGTATAACCGGGGCGATCTCATGTATATCATGATATAGGTACAGCCGGTATAAACCTGGGGACTCTGTATATAATGATATATGTACAGCTGGTATAAACCTGGGGTCTCCTTGATTAATGATATATGACAGCTGGTAGAAAAAAAAAAAAAAAACCTGGGGATCTCCTGTATATAATGATTATATGTACAGCCGCTCTAACCTGGGATCTCATTTATATAATGTTATAGGTACAGCCGCTATAACATGGGGAATCTTCCTGTGTATTAATTATATATGTACAGGGGTATAACCTGGGGATCTCCTGTATATAATGATATATGTAACAGCCGGTATAAACCTGGGGATCTCCTGTATATAATGATATATGTACAAAGCGGTATAACCTGGGGATCTCCTGTATTATAAGATATATGTACGGCTGGTATAAACGGGGTCCTGTATATAATGATAATGCTAAGCTGGTCAACCTGGGGATCTCCTGTATATAATGATATATGTCCAGCTCTATAAAATGGGATCTCCTGTATATAATGATATATGTACAGCTGGTTAACTGGGGCTCCCGATTAATGATAGTGTACAGCCGGATAACCTGGGGATATCATGCATATAAGGATATATGTACAGCCGGTAGTAACCTGGGATCTCCCTGTATCTAATGTATATGTACAGCTGGTAGAACCGGGGATCCTCCTGTATATAAGAGATATGTACAGCCGGTTATAACCTGGAGATCTCCTGTATATAATGATATATGTACAGCTGGTATAAACTGGGGATTCCTGATATAAAGGATATATGTACAGCCGCTATAACCTGGGGATCTCTGTATATAATGATATATGTACAGCCGCTATAACCTGGGGATCTCCTGTTATATAATGATATATGTACAGCCGGTATAACCCTGGGATCTCAGTTGTATTAATGATATATGTACAGCTGGATAACTGGGGATCTCCTGTATATAATGATATATGACAAGCTGTGTAATAAACTGGGATCTCCTGTATATACGATATATGTACAGCTGGCTATAACCTGGGATGTCCTGTATATAATGATATATGTAAAGCGGTAACCTGGGGATCCCTGGTATATAATGATATATGTACAGCTGGTATAACCTGGGGATCTCCTGTATATAAGATATCGTACAGACGGTTAACCTGGGATCTCATGTATATAATTGTATATGTACAGCCGGTATAACCGGGGGATTCCTGTAAATTGATATATGTAAAGCCGGTATAACCTGGGGTTCTCCTGTGATATAATGATATATGTTACGCCGGGATTAACATGGGATTCTATATAAAATTATATATGTACAGCCGGTATAACTGGGGATCCCTGTAGGATAATGATATATGTACAGCCGGTATAACCTGGGGACTCCTGGATATAATAAGTATGTACAGCTGGTATAACCGGGATCTCATGTATATAATGATATATGTACAGCCGGTGTGAACCTGGGATCTCTGTATTAATGATATAGTACAAAGCCGGTATAACCTGGGGATCTCCTGTTATATAATGATATATGTACAGACGGATATAACTGGGGATCTCCTTGTAATAATGATATATGTACAGCCGGTATAACCTGGGGATCTCCTGTATATCATGATATATGTACAGCGGTATACATGGGGATCTCCTTGATATAATGATATATGTACAGCCGGATAAACCTGGGATTCAAGTATCTAATGATAGAATGTACAGCTGGTATAACCTTGGGATCTCCTGGATATAATGATATATGTACAGCCGGTATAACCGGGGATCTCCTGTATATAAGATATATGTTTTAAAGCTGGTATAACCTGGTGATCTCGGTTGATATAATGATTATATGTACAGCCGGTATAACATGGGGATCTCCTGTATATAGTGGATATATGTACAGCCGGATACTTGGGGATCTCCTGTATATAGTGAGTATATGTACAGCCGGTATAACCTGGGGATCGCATGTATATAATTGATAATGTACAGCAGGTTAACCTGGGGATCTCCGTCATATAGTGTATATGTACAGCCGGTGTACCTGGGGATATCATGTTATATATGATATAGTACAGCCGGTGTGTGGTAAAACTGGGGATCTATGTTATAATGAGAGCTGACAGACGGTATAACTGGGGATCTCCTGTATATAATGATATATGTACAAGCCGGTTTAACTGGGGATCTCCTTGTATATAATGATATATATACAGCGGTATAACCTGGGATCTACTGTATATAATGATATATATACAGCTGGTATAACCTGGATTCTCCGGTATTAATGATATATGTACAGCTGATAACATGTGGATCTCCTGTCTAAAAGATATATGTACAGCCGCTTATAAACCTGGGGATCTCCTGTATATAATGAGATATGTAAGCCGCTTTATAACATGGGTTAGGGATCTCTCTTATATAATGCATATGTACACCGATATAACCTGGGGATCTTATGTATATCATGATATATGTAACAGACGGTATAACATGGGGATCTCCTGTATATAATGATATAATGTAACAGCCGGTAATAACATGGGACTCCTGTATATAATGATATATGTACAGCCGGTATTCAACCTGGGGTCTCCTGTCTATAATGATATATGTACAGCGGTATAACCTGGGGGATTCTCCTGTATATAATTGATAATGTACAGCGGTATAACTGGGGATATCGGGTATACTGATATATGTACGCTGGTATAACTGGGGATCTCATGTATATACTGATATAGTACAGCCAGTAATAAGCTGGAGATCTCCTGTAGTATAAAGATATCTGTCAGCCGGTTATAACCTGGGGATCTCTGGATAAATGATATAGTACAGCCCGCTATACCCGGGGAATCTCTGTATATAATGATATTATGACACGCCGGTATAACCTGGGGATCTCCTGTATAGTAATGATATTGTACAAGCCGGTCTACCCGGGGGATCTTACTGTATAAATGAATATGTACAAGCCGGTATAACCTGGGGACTCCTGTATATATATGATATCTGTACAGCCGATAAACTGGGGATCTCTGTATATATGATAATATGTACAGACCGGTTCGAGAACCTGGGGGATCCCTGTAATAATGATTAAATCTAAAGCCGGTATCGGTAAACCACAGCGCGGAACCTACATGCTGATATATAATGATGATGTACGTCCAGCTATAACCTGGGGATCTCCTGTATATAATTGATATATCAAAAGCCGGTATTAATGATTAACCTGGGGACTCCTGTATATAATGATATATGTACAGCGGTATAACCTGGGGATCTCCTGTACTATAATGATATATGTTATATCAGCCTTTGTGTGTTGTATACACTCGGGGATCTCCTATATATAGTGAATATGTAACAGTAGTACTTGGTGATAGACCTGAGGGGATCTCCTGTATAATAATGATATATGTACAGCGGGTATAACCTGGGATCTCATGTATATAAGGATATCGTACAGCCGGTATAAAAGTGGCGGATCTCGATGTATATAATGAATAATGTACAGCCAGGTATAACCTGGAGAATTCTCCGGATATAAGTGATATATGTACGCCGTGTTAATAAAACTGGGGATCTCCTAGTATAAAAGTGAATATATGTACAGACGGTATAGCATCTGGGGAATTCTGTGAATATAACTGATATATGTACAGCCAGGTATAAACTGGGATATCTCTGAGCTAAATGATATAGTTGTACAAGCTTGTTAACCTGGGGATCTCTGTAATAATGAATAGTAATATAGTAACAGTGGTATTACCTGGGGATATATGTATATAAGGATATCGGTTACAGCTGGTATAAACCTGGGGATCTCCTGATATAGATTGATATATATACAGCGGTATAACCGGGGATCTCCTGTATATAATGATATAATGTACAGCTGGTATAAATGGGGACTCCTGTATATAATGATTATGTTACAGCGGTTATTATAACCTGGGGATTCTCCTGTATATAATGATAATGTACAGCCGCTCTATACCTGGGGATTCTGTATATAATGATATATTACAGCCGGTACATTAACCCTGGGGATCTCCTGATATAATGATTATATGTACAGCCGCTAATCTGGGGATTCTTTGTATATAATGATATATGTACAGCGGTTTAACCTGGATTCGTATATAATGATATATGTCAGCCGGTTTAACCTGGGGTATCTCCCTGTATATATGATATATGTACAGCCGGTATAATCCTGGGAGATATTATGTTGATAATGATGATATGTAAAGCGGTATAACCTGGGGATCTCCTGTATAAATGATATATGTACAGCCTGGATAACCTGGGGATCTCTGTATATAATGATATAGTACAGCCGGTTAACATGGGGTCTCCTGTATATAATTATATATGTACTGCCGGGTATAACTGGGGATTATCATGTATATAATGATATATACAGCCGGTATAACCTGGGGATCTCCTGTATATAATTGATATATGGCTAAGCTGGTATAACCTGGGGATCTCCTGTATATAATGAATATGTACAGTGGTATAACCGGGGGATCTCGTAATAAGGATATATGTACAGCCGCTTATAACCTGGGGATCGCATGGATATAATGGAGTATATGTACAGCCGATATAACCTGGGGCTATCTCCTGTGAGGATAAAATGACTATATGTACAGCTGGTATAAACTGTGTGGATCTCTTGTATATAAGGGTATATGTACAGCCGGTGAACATAAACCACTGGGGATCTCTGTATATATGAATAGTACCGCGGTATAACATCCTGGGGAATTCCTGTATATAATGATATATGTGTTACTGTGGTATAACCTGGGGATCTCTGCTATAAATGCTTAATGTACAGCCGTATAACCTGGGGATCTCCTGTATATAATGAGATCTGTACAGCCGGTATAACCTGGGACAGCATCTCTCACTGGTCAATATAAATGATATATGTACAGCAAGTATAACCTGGGGATTTCTCCTGTCTGATAATGATATTATGTACAGTCTGGATATAACCTGGGACTCGTTCCTGCTATATAATGAATTATGTACAGCTTGGTATAACCTGGATATCTCCGTATAGATGAATATATGTAACAGCCTGGTAAGTAACTGGGATCCCTGTCGTCTAATGCATCTATCCTACAGCCGGTATGATACCGCGGGCTCTCAATAACTTACATGATATAGGTACAGCTGGTATATAACCTGGGGAACAGGTCCGCATATAATGGTATATGTACAGCCGGTGAAATAAACTGGGGACATCCAATGTATATAATGAATTATGTACAGCGGATCTAACCTGGGGATCTCCTGTATAAGTGATATATGTACAGACTGGCATACGAACCTGGGGCTCTCCGATATATGATATATGCAGATATACAGAACGGAAATCAACCATTGCGGGATCTCATGTATATAAGGATATATGTACACCGGTTATAACCTGGGACTGTGTCTCCTGATATAATGATTTATATGTACAGCCGATATAACCTGGGGATCTCTGTATATAATGATGTTATATGTACAGCCGGATTTAACCTGGGGATATCTCCTGTTATATAATGATATATGTACAGCCGGTATAACCTTGGGATCTCCTGTAATAGTGATATATGTGTACAGCTGGTAGAACCTGGGGATCCCCTGCAATATAACTGATATAGTACAGAAGGGTATAACTGGGGATCTTTGTATATAATGATATTGTACAGATGTATAACCTGGGGATCGCAGGTATATAATTGATAGATGACAGCCGCTATAACCTGGGGAATCTTCCTGTATATAAGATATATGTACAGCGGTAATTAAAAGGGGATCTCCTGTATATAATGATATATGTACAGCGTATAACCTTGGGATCTCAGGTATTATAGTGAAATGTACAGCTGGTTATAAACCTGGGGATCTCTGTAATAATATATATGTACAGAGCCGCTATTAACTGGGGATCTCTGTATATAATGATATATGTCAGCCGGTATAACCTGGGGATCTCCTGTATATAATGATATTATGAACAGCCGGATATTAACCTTGGGATTCTCTGTATATTAGTGATAATGTACAGATGGTATAACCTGGGGGATCCCTCGTGGGTAAATTTTAGATGTGATGAATAAATAATTGTAGTCAGTACTAACGGCGCAGAAGAGGCGACATCACAAAGTCTACAAGAAGCCTCCCTTCCATGGACCACCAGGGATACTAATGTCTATCACTTGTTAAAATATACCATCAGGGCTAAAAATGGAAGCCCCCTAGTTCCACAAATGACCTCTCTCTGTGGGACGGTGGTCCTGTATACCCCCCCAGAAGTCCCATAATGTCTTCCCCCCATTATTAGAATTGATACATTGTAACAACCGTCTGATACAGGGTTCTTTCTAACTTGAAACAGTTTTACATTTAAGTGTCTGACTACGACTACGGTTCCAGTTCCTCTTAGATCTTATAGCCCAGTTTGTGGCACCTCAATAGTTATTGATTGTGACCCCCCCTATCCAGATTGTGGGTGGTCTACCCCCCCCCCCCCCCTAAAGGCAATGATTGGGCCGTCCCTGACAGGTCCCCGTGAGGTCCTGTGTGTTGTCCGGTGACGGTCAGGGTCGTCCATGGCCTCTGGCATTGGGGGATTGGCAGACTAGCCCTGTCAGGGTTAATTCTCCCCGCCCCCCGGCATTGGCTGGTGCTGGGGCTCCTGGGGGTCAGTGGGTCCCCGTGCCCCCCGCATGACATGTGACATGGAGACATCCCGGCTCCCGGGGGATCCGGTTACTCGGTGCTGCAGGATTGTGATAAATCTCGGCTGATGTATAATGCATGGGGAGGGCGGATTAGACGTCCCCCCAGTACTGCCCCATGTCATACGGCTTAGGTGACCCCCCGGGGGCCCCCGCTACACCCAGAACAATGGGGACAACTCACAGTCCAGGATGAGATAAGAATATGTAATGTACGGGGGAGGGGGAACCCCGAGCCCCTCACATCATAACTGCAGGGGAATAGTCAC
>WNYA01002572.1:0-17586 GCA_019512145.1 Engystomops pustulosus | reverse complement strand
CGGGGGGCCTTATACCATAACCTATACTGTACCAGGGCCTTCTATAACCAGAACAATACTGTACGGGGCATAAATATACTGTGCCGGACCGGGGCCTATCCATAACATATACTGTACAGGGCCTATACAATATACATACTGTGCCGGGGCCGACCTATACCAAAACATATCTGTACCAGGGCCTATACCAATATACCAGACTGGCCGGGGCCTATACCATAACATATACGGTGGCCGGGGCCTATACCATAATATATACTGGCCGGGGCCTATACCATAACATCATACTGTGCCGGGCCTAACCATAACATATCTGTGCCTGAGGGGGGCCTTATACCAAACATATATGTTGCCGGGCCCTATACCATAACCATATACTGTGCGGGGCCTTATACCAAAACATATACTGTACCATGGCCTATACCATAAAATATACTGTGCCGGGGCCTATACCATAAATATACTGTGCCGGGCCTATACCCTATATATACTGTCCGGGGGCCTATACCATAAACATATACTGTACCGGGGCATATACCATAAACATATACTGTACCATGGCCTCTATTACCATGAACATATACTGTACCCGCCTTATACATAACATATACTGTACGGGGCCTATACCATAACATAACGTACCAGGGCCTCCCTTATACCAAATATACATCTGTGCCGGGGCCCTATACCATAACATATACTGTGCCGAGCCTTATACATAATATATCTGTGCCGGGGCCTATACCATAACATATACTTTGTACCGGGGCCTTATACCATAACATATACGGTGGGGGCCCCCCCCCGGGGGGCCTATACCCATAACATATACTGTACAGGGGCCTTATACCATAACATATTATGTACCATGGGGCCTATACCATAACTAAATGTACCACGGCCTATACCATAACTATACTGTACCGGGGCCTATACCATAAATTACTGTACCAGGGCATATACCAATATACATACTGGGCAGGGGTCCTATACCATAAACATATACTGTTCCGGGTATACCATAAATAGAACTGTGCCGGGGCTATACCATAACAATATGCTAACCAGGGCCTATACCATAAACATATACTGTACCACGGCCTCTATACCATAACATATCCTGTACCGGGGCCATACCATAAAACAATACGTACCAGGGCCGAGACCATAAACATATACTGGACAGGGACTATACCAATATACATACTGTTGCCGGGGCCTATACCTATAACATATACTGTTCCGGGCCTATACCATAACATATTACTGGACATCGGCCTATACATAACATATACGGTACCACGGACTTATACCATAACATAGACTGCACCATGCCTATAACATAATATATACTGTGCCGGGGCCTTATACAATAATACTACTATGCCCGGGCCTAGACCATTAATATATACGTGCGGGCCTATACCATAATACATTACTGTGACGGGGCCTATACCATAATACATACTTTCCCGGGGCCGTATACCATAATATATACTGTGCCGGGCCATTATACCATAATACATACTGTGCAGGGGCCTATACAATTAATACATACTGGCCGGGGCCAACCATAATTATATACAGTGCAGGGCCTTATACCCATAAATTTTTCAATATTACTGTAGGTGCCTATACCATAATACATACATGATGCCGGGGCATATCCATTAATATATACTATACCAGGGCCTGTACCATAACATATACTGTACTGGGGCCTATAACATATACTGCACCAGGCCTATACCATAGTATATACTGTACCAGGGCCTGTACCATAACATATACTGTACCAGGGCCTATACCATAATATATACTGTGCCGGGCCTATACCATAATAAATACTGTACCAGGGCCTGTACCATATCATATACTGTACCGGGCCCTATACCGTAACAATATGACCGGGGGCATATACCATAACATATTACTGACAGGGCCTGTACCATAATATATACTGTACCAGGGCCTATACCATAACATATACTGTACCGGGGCCTATACCGTAACATATACTGTACCGGGGCCTATACCATAACATATACTGTACCAGGGCCTGTACCATAATATATGCTATACCGGGGCCTATATCATAAGATATACTGTACCGGGGCCTATACAATAACATATACTGCACTGGGGCCTATACCATAACATATACTGTACATATAGATAGTCCCAGTACTGTTACTATAGATTATATACTACATATAGATAGTCCTTGTACTGTACATATAGATGATATACTGTACAGGTAGATAGTCATAGTACTGTACATATAGATTATATACTGTACATATAGATAGTCCTTGTACTGTACATATAGATTATATACTGTACAGATAGATAGCCGGGTATGTACATATGGATATATACCTTCATCACTGGATGTTTGAATTGAATTACGTTATTCCACTCAGTACAGCCGCATCACTGACCGTATGTGACATGTCACTATAGAAATGTGTAGGTGATAAGATTCCCTGCAGCGCCCCCACAGGACTAGTCATGTATTACATGGGGTCACTGACATGATTGACCTCTCCTTCCTGTTCCCTCCTCTCTGTTACTCTTGTACCTGGTGTAAGTTACAGCCTCCGCTTTATGTCTCTTACTCTTTTTCTTTCTTTTATCCTCTTCCCTTCTTCCTTCTATCTTATGTATACAGCCCTCCCTCCCTCCTACCTTTCTTCCTCCTCTGCTTCCTTCATTACTCCTTTCCTCCTTCTTTAAGTCCTCCTACATTCCATCTTCCTTTGTTCCTTCTCTTCCTCCTTTTCCTCCTTCCTTTTATGTTCTTCTTTATCTTCCTTCCTTTTTCTTCTTCCTCTCTTCATTTTTCCATTCCTTCCTTCCTTAATTCCCTAAATCCTTTTCCATCCTTCTTTCTATCCTCTCTTCTTTCCTTTCTTCTCTCTATCTCTCTCCATGCATACACCCTTTCATTCCTGGTTATTCCTCTTCCTACCTCCCTCCTTTCCCCTTTCCCTTTCTTACTCCTTTCCTTCATCCTTCTCTTCCTCTCGTTTTCTAAATTCTTTCTTTCTCTTCCATTTTTTCCCCCTTCCTTCCTTCTCTATCTCTTCCCATGTATACACCCCTTCCTTGCTTCCTTTTCTCCTTATACCTCTTCCCATATTGTCTTCTTTCCCTGCTTTTCCTTTCGTTGTACCTTTCCATTCTCTCTTCCCTCCTTCCTCCCTGACTCTTGTCTCTTCCTTCTCTTCCGCTTCGTTCCGCCATTCTTTTTTCCTTTCTCTTTCTTTGTTTTTCTTCCAGTCTTACTTTACTTTTCCGTTCTTCTCTTTCTTTCTTACCCCTTTCTTTCTTCTTTCGATCTTTCTGTTTCTTCCTTCCTGTTACCTTCTCTTCTTCTCTTCTCCTTCTTTGCCTTCTTTAACTCCTTTCTTTCTTCTTTGATCATTCTTTTTTTTCCTTCCTGTTCTCTTCCCTTTCTTCTGTCCTGATTTTTGCCCACTTGCCTTCCCGTGTACTCCCTCGTTTCTTCCTGGCCTCCTGTGATCCCTTTCTCTGTCATCCCTCTCTCTATCCCTTCTTCTCTCCTGTGGGTCCTGTGTGTGGGGGGCTTGTCCTGGGGGTCTGGTGTCACACATCTCTGCTGCCTGTGACTCCTCTCCTTGTCCTCAGACATCAGTGCTCGCTCACACCGGCAGGAGGAGACAGCGGGAGCTCACAATCCCAGGGAGAAGCCGAGAAATCCAGACAATCCTCGAAGGACACAAGGTGAACGGAGAGAAGGACACAAGATACAAGGAGCCGAGAGAAGGAGAAGGACACAAGATACAGGAGCCGAGAGAGCGGACTAACCCGAAGAGAGCACAAGCAAGACCGAAGAGGCAGGAGGACAGGAGCCGGGGGGGGTGACGAGGCTCTGAGTAGTGACTCCTTGCTGTCCCCATACACAGGACACGGTCTACTATACTACTACCCCACAACACCTATTTCACTACAGCCGACCCGGCACTAACACCTCTTACTACTACCCCAGCACTAAACCTCTCTACTCTCACTACACCGCCAGGCACTAACACCTCTGCTAGCCTCCACCTACACGACCCACACGAACACCTCTCTACTACTCACTAACCGACCCGCCACTAAACACCTCTTCTACTCCAAACTAACACCGCTCTCCTACCCTCCACTACACAATCCCAGACCTAAACCTCTCTAATCTCACTACGACCCTGCACTACACTCTACTCCACTACACAAACACCCTCATTACTACTACGCTACCTCTGCCTAACACCTCTCTACTACTTCCCAACACTAACACGTCTCTACTAGCGCCAGACCCGTACCAGCACAACAACACTACTCACTACTCCATATACACCGGACCCAGCACAATACACGCTCTTACTCACCACTAAATCCTCTGCACTAACACCTCTTACTCTCCACTACACCGACCCCCAGCACTAACACGTCTATACTTACTCCCCAAACACTAAACCTCTTACTATCCCTCCACTACACGACATCTGCATAACACGTCTCTACTGCTCCCAACACTACACCTCTCTATTACTCCAGTACACTGACCCGGCACTAAAACGTATTACTACTCCCAACACAACACGTCTCTTACTGCTCACTACACCGACCCAGCACCAACACCTTCTCTACTACTACACCGACCTCGCACTAACACGTTCTCTACTACTCCACGTTACACGACAGCAACCAACACCTCTCTACTACTACACCGACTCTGCACTAAAACGTCTCTACTACTCCCCAAACACTAACACGTCTCTACTACTCCAGTACACCGACCCGGCACTAACACCTCTTTACTACTCCAGTACACCGACCCCAGCACTAACACGTCTCTACTACTCCCAACACTAACACCTCTCTAATACTTCAACATACACCGACACCAGCACTAACAGTCTCTAATACTCCCAACACTAACACCCCAACCTCTCTATTAATCCACTACACCACCTTGCCACTAACACGTCTCATAATGCTCCAACACTACACCTCTCTATTACTCCAGTACACTGGACCCGGCACTACACGTCTCTACTATCCCAACACTAAAACGTCCCTACTACTCCACACACCTTACCCCTACCCAGCACCAACACATCCTACTAGTCCGATTTGTGCTCTAAGGTCTCAATAGTTATTATAAGGGTGATGGCAACGTATGCGTTTTAGCAAAAACGGGCCAAAACGGATGAAACGCATACGTGTGCCATCACCATAAGGTGGAGAACTTTGGAACCTTATTTAAGGACCTAACCCTCGTCGGCAGGAGACTACAACAGGTGTGACAGGAGGGATTACTCCATCATTTCCCCCGTGTATAGTGTCATTTCTCCATGGATGAACATTGCGGAGTGTGGACTGATGATGATGATGTGTAATTAGATTAGAAAAGGTTAGAGGGTCCCAGCAGTCACCGTCAGTAGGGAGAGCGAAGGACCTCCGCACTGGCCACAGGACCCCACACCGGCCACAGGACCTACACTGGTCATCACATGACTCCCCTGAGATCTGCTCCGTCGTCTTCAGTCGCTCCACGGTTTTTCGGCTGTTGTGGATTTGGCCAGAACTTGCCATCAGAGGTTCAAGGACTTCGTCATGTTTCAATGTTTTCGGTGTTCAAGACATGCTTTGCCCGTTTTGATGTGTGTGACAGGGGAGGGGTCCTGCATGAAAATGATGCTGATGAGGATGAAACTCCAGGAAGGAACCATGTGTGGTAGGAGAAGGTTCTGAGAGACACTGTATCCTCTGCCATGTAGATGTCTGAATGGTCCCCAATTCTATGCACCAAAACATTCCCGATACAGGACACTTACTCCGACGCTGTCATGAATTCTTTACACACTTTGGGAGGACAATTTACTTACCTGTACCATCGCGATCCCGAGGGCGTTGTCAAAGGGTTCGGACGCCGCGATTCCCTAAGATCTGCGCCAATGTTCCTTGCATTTATCGCTTCCCGCTAGTCACAGGGGAGTCACCTTCTTCTTCACGTGCATGTAAGTGCTTGGCTTGAGGTGAGAACAAGTTGTGATGTTAAAATGCGCGGTTTGTCCGAAATCGTCGGGTCATCCGACCGGCCGCCCACCGATTTGTGTCGTAAGAAGCCGATGTGCCAAAAATCCGATCGCAGTGCACCATAAATCCAGGGCAATACAGGGAACATCGGCGCAAAATCGGAAACTAATTCGGTAAACAGTCAGGAAAACGCGAATCGGGCCCTTAGTAAATGACCCCCATTATGTTCCTTAAAAAAAAAAAACTGGGAAAAGATTAAAACCAAAGTGTGAAAGAAGTCAGTGACAGGTGGTGGGGGGACAGTGTCAGTGGATTGGGGCTGTTTTCTGAAACAAGTTGGAATCCTCGACAGTTACATGGCAGGAGTGATACAAGATCAGAAACCTCTGAACAACCAGGGGTTCCGTCCTTGTGGCACTCAATCAGCAATTATCACGCCGAACGATGGTCCCCCGATACACTGCAAAATGAGGGTAAAAGAGATGCAAGAAGAAACAGAAAAACACTGATGAAACAAGAAATACCCACAGCCCAGATCTACTCCTAAAAATCCTTGGGATCACCCTTATATAATGATATACGTTAAAGCTGGTTATAACCTGGGGATCTCCTTCTAATAAGATGATATGTACAGCTGGTATAACCTGGGGATCTCCTGTATATAATGATATATGTACAGCGGGAAACATGGAGATCTCTGTATATAATGAAATATTCAAGCCGGTATAACCTGAGGGATCTCATGTATATAATGATATGTACCGCCGGTATAACCCTGGGGATACTCATGTATATACTGATATATGTCCAGCCGCGGAGTGTATAATGGGGATCCCCTGATATAATGATATATGTACAGCCCGTATAACCTGGGGATATCCGATATAGATTATATGTACAGCTGGTTATAACCTTGGGGATCTCCTGTATTGTATTAATGATAATTACAGCCGGTTTCGGTTTTATACCGGGGGATCTCCTGTATATAATGATATAGGTACAGGCGGTATAACTGGGATCTCCTGTACTATAATGATATATTGTACAGCTGGTATAACCTTGGGATCTCCGGATATAATGAGATCTGTACAGCCGGTTATAACCTGGGGATATCCTGATATAATGAATATGTACAGCCGGTATAACCGGGATCTACGATAAATGATATATGTACAGCTGGTTATAACCTGGGGATTCTCCTGTATATAATAATATATGCTACAGCTGGTTAAACCTGGGGATCTCCTGTATATAAGGATTATATGTACAGCGGATAAACCTGGGGATATCCTGTATATAATGATATAGGTACAGCCGGTATAACCCCTGGGGATTCCTGTATATAATGAGGTATGTAAGCGGTATACCTGGGATCTCTGTAATAATGATATAGGTACAGCCGTTTATAACCTGGGATCTCCTGTAATAATGATACATGAAAACGGTAGAACCTGGGATTCTCCTGTATATAATGATAAATGTACAGCCGGTAGTTAAAACCTGGGGATCTCCTGTATATAATGTATATGTACAGCCGGTATAACCTGGAGGATCTCCGGTATATAGTGATATATGTACAAGCCGGTATAACCGGGGATCTCGTTATAATGATATAGTACAGCCCGACTATAACCTGAGGGATCCCCGTGGATATAATGAAATATGTAACAGCCACTATAACCTGGGGATCTCTGTATATAAGGAATATATGTACAGCCGGTATAACCTGGGGATCTCCAGTATATAATGATATATGTAAGCTGGTATAACCTGGGGATCTCCTGATATAAGATATATGTACAGCCGGTATAACCTGGGATCTCCTGTATTATAATGATATATGTTAAAACTGGTATAACCTGGGGATCTCTGTATAAATTGAGATATGACAGCCGGTATAAACCTGGGGGACTCCTTGTATATAGGATATATGTACAGCCGGTTGATAACATGGGGATCTCCTGTAATAATGAATATGTACAGCCGGTGTAACCTGGGGATCTCCTGATATAAGGATATATTACAGCTGGTATAAACCTGGGGATCTCCTGATATAAATGCTATATGTACAGCCGGCTATAACCTGGGGATCTCCTTATATAAGATATATGTACAGCCGGTATAACAGGGGGATCTCCTGTATATAAATATATGTAAAGCCACGTATAACCTGGGGATTCTCTGTATATAATGATATATTTAAAGCCGGTAACCTGGGGATCCTGTATATAATGAATTGTACAGCCGTATAACCCTGGGTATCTCCTGAATAATTGATATATGTACAGCTGGTTATAACCTGGGGATCTCATGTATATAATGATAGATGTACACCGGTATAACCTGGGGATTCCTGCTCTATAGAATGATATATGTAGCAGCCGGTGTAACCTGGGGATCTCATGTATATAATCGATTATATGTACACGCCGGTATAACCTGGGTCTCCTGTATATAATGATTATATGTACAGCCGGTATAACCTGGGGATATCCTGTATATAATGATATATGTACAGCCGGTAGAACCTGGGGATCTCCGTATATAATGATTTATGTAACAGCCGGATAACCTGGGATATCCTGATATATAATGATATATGTACACCGGTTATAAGCTGGAGACTCCGTATAAATGATATATGTTCAGCCGGGATAACCTAGGGGGATCTCCTGGATATAAGATATATTAAAGCCGGTATAACTGGGGATCTCCTGTATATAATGATATATGTTACAGACGGTATACTGGGGATCTCCTCGTATTATAATGATATATGTACAGCCGGTTATTAACCTGGGGATCTCTGTGGTAATGATATATGTACAGCTGTATAACCTGGGGATCTCCTGTATGTTAATGAATATGCAGCCGATAACCTGGGGATACATGGTCTATAATGATATATTGACAAGCGGTATAACCTGGGGATCTCCTGTAATAATGATATATGTTACAGCGGATAAACATGGGGATCTCCTGTATATAAGGATATATGTACAAGCCGGTATAACCTGGGATCTCCTGCTATTAATGACACCGTCAACGGTTTACAGCTGGTTATAACCGGTATCTCATGTTATATAAGATATATGTAAAGCCGGTATAACCTGGGGATCTCCTGTATTATAATGATATAGGTCAGCCGGTATAACCTGGGACTCTCCTGTATTTAATGCATATATGTAGAGACGGTATAACCTGGGATCTCTGTATATAATGATATATGTACAGCCGTATTAACCTGGGGATTCCTGTATATAATGATATAGTACCAGCCGGTATACGGGGATCTTCCTGTAATTAATGCTATATGTACAGTGGTAGAAACATGGGATCTCCTGTATATAAAGATATATGACCGCCGGTTATAACCGGGGATCTCTGTATATAAGGAGATATACAAGCGGTATAACCTGGGGGATTGTCGTATATATGAAGATGCTACAGCCGGTATAACCGGGGGAATCCTCCTGTATTGTAATAATGATATAGTACAGCCCGGTATAACCTGGGATCTCCTGTATGATAATGATATATGTACAGCCGGTTAAACCTGGGATCTCCGGTATATAATGATATATGTACAGACGGTTTAAACCTGGGGATCCCTGTATATAATGATATAGTTACAGCCGGTAGAACCTGGGGATCTCCTGTATTATAATGATATATCTAAAGCGGTATAACATGGGGACCCTGTATATAATGAGTATATGGTACAGCCGGTAACCTGGGATCTCCTGTATATAATGATATATCTAAAGCCGGTATAAACATGGGGACCTCCTGTATATAATGATATAGGTACAGCCGGTATAATAAACTGAGGGATCTCCTGTATATAGATATTGTACAGCCGGTCTAACCTGGAGGATCTCCTGTATATAGTGATATATGTAAGCGGTATAAACTGGGGATCTCCTGTAGATAATGATATATGTACAGCTGGTATAACCTGGGGATCTCCTGTATATGATATAGTACAGTGGTATCACTGGGGGATCTCTGTATATAATGATATATGTACAGCCGGTTATAACCTGGGGATCCATGTATATAATGATATATGTACAGCCGGTATAACTGGGGATCTCCTGTATATAGTGATATTGTACAGACGGTATAACCTGGGGATCTCATGTATATAGTGATATAGTACAGCTGGTATAGCCTGGGATCTCCTGTATTAATGATATATGTACAGGCCGGTATAAACCTGGGGGGATCCCTGTATATAATGATAATGTACAGCCGGTATACCTGGGGACTCTGTAAATATAATGATATATGTACAGCTGGTATAAACTGGGGATCTCCTGTTATAATTGTATAGTTACAGTGGTCTAACCTGGGGATCTCTGTATATAATGATATAGGTACAGCCGGTATAACGGGGATCTCCTGTATATACATGATATATGTACAGCCGGTATAACCTGGGGATCTCCTGTATATAATGATATATGTACAGCGGTATAACCTGGGTTTTCTCCTGTATATAATGATATATGTACAGCCGGTATAAACCTGGGGATCTCCTGTAATAAGAATATATACAGCCGGTATAACCTGGGGGATCTCCTCTGATATAATGATATATATAACGCTGGTATAACCTGGGGATCTCCTGGTATATAAGTGATATATGTACAGCTGGTTATAACATGGGGATTCTCCGTATAAAATGATCTATGTTACAAGCCGCTAAACCTGGGGAATCCCTGATATAATTGATATTATGTTACAGCCGCTATAACCTGGGGATACCTGTATATATGAGATATGTCAGCCGCTATAACCTGGGGGATCTCGTATATAATGATATTGTAAAGCGGTTTAACCTGGGGATCTCTGTATATAACTGATATATGTACAGCTGGTATACCTGGGGATCTCCTGTAATAATGATATATGTACAGCCGGTCAAACCTGGGATCTCATGTATGTAATGATATATGTACAGCCGGTATACCCTGGGGATCTCCTTATATAATGAATATGTACAGCCGGGTATAACCTGGGGATCTCCTGGAGATAATTGATATATGTACAAGCCGGTATAACCTGGGGATCTCCTGTAATATAATGATATATGTAAGCCGGTATAACCGGGGCGATCTCATGTATATCATGATATAGGTACAGCCGGTATAAACCTGGGGACTCTGTATATAATGATATATGTACAGCTGGTATAAACCTGGGGTCTCCTTGATTAATGATATATGACAGCTGGTAGAAAAAAAAAAAAAAAACCTGGGGATCTCCTGTATATAATGATTATATGTACAGCCGCTCTAACCTGGGATCTCATTTATATAATGTTATAGGTACAGCCGCTATAACATGGGGAATCTTCCTGTGTATTAATTATATATGTACAGGGGTATAACCTGGGGATCTCCTGTATATAATGATATATGTAACAGCCGGTATAAACCTGGGGATCTCCTGTATATAATGATATATGTACAAAGCGGTATAACCTGGGGATCTCCTGTATTATAAGATATATGTACGGCTGGTATAAACGGGGTCCTGTATATAATGATAATGCTAAGCTGGTCAACCTGGGGATCTCCTGTATATAATGATATATGTCCAGCTCTATAAAATGGGATCTCCTGTATATAATGATATATGTACAGCTGGTTAACTGGGGCTCCCGATTAATGATAGTGTACAGCCGGATAACCTGGGGATATCATGCATATAAGGATATATGTACAGCCGGTAGTAACCTGGGATCTCCCTGTATCTAATGTATATGTACAGCTGGTAGAACCGGGGATCCTCCTGTATATAAGAGATATGTACAGCCGGTTATAACCTGGAGATCTCCTGTATATAATGATATATGTACAGCTGGTATAAACTGGGGATTCCTGATATAAAGGATATATGTACAGCCGCTATAACCTGGGGATCTCTGTATATAATGATATATGTACAGCCGCTATAACCTGGGGATCTCCTGTTATATAATGATATATGTACAGCCGGTATAACCCTGGGATCTCAGTTGTATTAATGATATATGTACAGCTGGATAACTGGGGATCTCCTGTATATAATGATATATGACAAGCTGTGTAATAAACTGGGATCTCCTGTATATACGATATATGTACAGCTGGCTATAACCTGGGATGTCCTGTATATAATGATATATGTAAAGCGGTAACCTGGGGATCCCTGGTATATAATGATATATGTACAGCTGGTATAACCTGGGGATCTCCTGTATATAAGATATCGTACAGACGGTTAACCTGGGATCTCATGTATATAATTGTATATGTACAGCCGGTATAACCGGGGGATTCCTGTAAATTGATATATGTAAAGCCGGTATAACCTGGGGTTCTCCTGTGATATAATGATATATGTTACGCCGGGATTAACATGGGATTCTATATAAAATTATATATGTACAGCCGGTATAACTGGGGATCCCTGTAGGATAATGATATATGTACAGCCGGTATAACCTGGGGACTCCTGGATATAATAAGTATGTACAGCTGGTATAACCGGGATCTCATGTATATAATGATATATGTACAGCCGGTGTGAACCTGGGATCTCTGTATTAATGATATAGTACAAAGCCGGTATAACCTGGGGATCTCCTGTTATATAATGATATATGTACAGACGGATATAACTGGGGATCTCCTTGTAATAATGATATATGTACAGCCGGTATAACCTGGGGATCTCCTGTATATCATGATATATGTACAGCGGTATACATGGGGATCTCCTTGATATAATGATATATGTACAGCCGGATAAACCTGGGATTCAAGTATCTAATGATAGAATGTACAGCTGGTATAACCTTGGGATCTCCTGGATATAATGATATATGTACAGCCGGTATAACCGGGGATCTCCTGTATATAAGATATATGTTTTAAAGCTGGTATAACCTGGTGATCTCGGTTGATATAATGATTATATGTACAGCCGGTATAACATGGGGATCTCCTGTATATAGTGGATATATGTACAGCCGGATACTTGGGGATCTCCTGTATATAGTGAGTATATGTACAGCCGGTATAACCTGGGGATCGCATGTATATAATTGATAATGTACAGCAGGTTAACCTGGGGATCTCCGTCATATAGTGTATATGTACAGCCGGTGTACCTGGGGATATCATGTTATATATGATATAGTACAGCCGGTGTGTGGTAAAACTGGGGATCTATGTTATAATGAGAGCTGACAGACGGTATAACTGGGGATCTCCTGTATATAATGATATATGTACAAGCCGGTTTAACTGGGGATCTCCTTGTATATAATGATATATATACAGCGGTATAACCTGGGATCTACTGTATATAATGATATATATACAGCTGGTATAACCTGGATTCTCCGGTATTAATGATATATGTACAGCTGATAACATGTGGATCTCCTGTCTAAAAGATATATGTACAGCCGCTTATAAACCTGGGGATCTCCTGTATATAATGAGATATGTAAGCCGCTTTATAACATGGGTTAGGGATCTCTCTTATATAATGCATATGTACACCGATATAACCTGGGGATCTTATGTATATCATGATATATGTAACAGACGGTATAACATGGGGATCTCCTGTATATAATGATATAATGTAACAGCCGGTAATAACATGGGACTCCTGTATATAATGATATATGTACAGCCGGTATTCAACCTGGGGTCTCCTGTCTATAATGATATATGTACAGCGGTATAACCTGGGGGATTCTCCTGTATATAATTGATAATGTACAGCGGTATAACTGGGGATATCGGGTATACTGATATATGTACGCTGGTATAACTGGGGATCTCATGTATATACTGATATAGTACAGCCAGTAATAAGCTGGAGATCTCCTGTAGTATAAAGATATCTGTCAGCCGGTTATAACCTGGGGATCTCTGGATAAATGATATAGTACAGCCCGCTATACCCGGGGAATCTCTGTATATAATGATATTATGACACGCCGGTATAACCTGGGGATCTCCTGTATAGTAATGATATTGTACAAGCCGGTCTACCCGGGGGATCTTACTGTATAAATGAATATGTACAAGCCGGTATAACCTGGGGACTCCTGTATATATATGATATCTGTACAGCCGATAAACTGGGGATCTCTGTATATATGATAATATGTACAGACCGGTTCGAGAACCTGGGGGATCCCTGTAATAATGATTAAATCTAAAGCCGGTATCGGTAAACCACAGCGCGGAACCTACATGCTGATATATAATGATGATGTACGTCCAGCTATAACCTGGGGATCTCCTGTATATAATTGATATATCAAAAGCCGGTATTAATGATTAACCTGGGGACTCCTGTATATAATGATATATGTACAGCGGTATAACCTGGGGATCTCCTGTACTATAATGATATATGTTATATCAGCCTTTGTGTGTTGTATACACTCGGGGATCTCCTATATATAGTGAATATGTAACAGTAGTACTTGGTGATAGACCTGAGGGGATCTCCTGTATAATAATGATATATGTACAGCGGGTATAACCTGGGATCTCATGTATATAAGGATATCGTACAGCCGGTATAAAAGTGGCGGATCTCGATGTATATAATGAATAATGTACAGCCAGGTATAACCTGGAGAATTCTCCGGATATAAGTGATATATGTACGCCGTGTTAATAAAACTGGGGATCTCCTAGTATAAAAGTGAATATATGTACAGACGGTATAGCATCTGGGGAATTCTGTGAATATAACTGATATATGTACAGCCAGGTATAAACTGGGATATCTCTGAGCTAAATGATATAGTTGTACAAGCTTGTTAACCTGGGGATCTCTGTAATAATGAATAGTAATATAGTAACAGTGGTATTACCTGGGGATATATGTATATAAGGATATCGGTTACAGCTGGTATAAACCTGGGGATCTCCTGATATAGATTGATATATATACAGCGGTATAACCGGGGATCTCCTGTATATAATGATATAATGTACAGCTGGTATAAATGGGGACTCCTGTATATAATGATTATGTTACAGCGGTTATTATAACCTGGGGATTCTCCTGTATATAATGATAATGTACAGCCGCTCTATACCTGGGGATTCTGTATATAATGATATATTACAGCCGGTACATTAACCCTGGGGATCTCCTGATATAATGATTATATGTACAGCCGCTAATCTGGGGATTCTTTGTATATAATGATATATGTACAGCGGTTTAACCTGGATTCGTATATAATGATATATGTCAGCCGGTTTAACCTGGGGTATCTCCCTGTATATATGATATATGTACAGCCGGTATAATCCTGGGAGATATTATGTTGATAATGATGATATGTAAAGCGGTATAACCTGGGGATCTCCTGTATAAATGATATATGTACAGCCTGGATAACCTGGGGATCTCTGTATATAATGATATAGTACAGCCGGTTAACATGGGGTCTCCTGTATATAATTATATATGTACTGCCGGGTATAACTGGGGATTATCATGTATATAATGATATATACAGCCGGTATAACCTGGGGATCTCCTGTATATAATTGATATATGGCTAAGCTGGTATAACCTGGGGATCTCCTGTATATAATGAATATGTACAGTGGTATAACCGGGGGATCTCGTAATAAGGATATATGTACAGCCGCTTATAACCTGGGGATCGCATGGATATAATGGAGTATATGTACAGCCGATATAACCTGGGGCTATCTCCTGTGAGGATAAAATGACTATATGTACAGCTGGTATAAACTGTGTGGATCTCTTGTATATAAGGGTATATGTACAGCCGGTGAACATAAACCACTGGGGATCTCTGTATATATGAATAGTACCGCGGTATAACATCCTGGGGAATTCCTGTATATAATGATATATGTGTTACTGTGGTATAACCTGGGGATCTCTGCTATAAATGCTTAATGTACAGCCGTATAACCTGGGGATCTCCTGTATATAATGAGATCTGTACAGCCGGTATAACCTGGGACAGCATCTCTCACTGGTCAATATAAATGATATATGTACAGCAAGTATAACCTGGGGATTTCTCCTGTCTGATAATGATATTATGTACAGTCTGGATATAACCTGGGACTCGTTCCTGCTATATAATGAATTATGTACAGCTTGGTATAACCTGGATATCTCCGTATAGATGAATATATGTAACAGCCTGGTAAGTAACTGGGATCCCTGTCGTCTAATGCATCTATCCTACAGCCGGTATGATACCGCGGGCTCTCAATAACTTACATGATATAGGTACAGCTGGTATATAACCTGGGGAACAGGTCCGCATATAATGGTATATGTACAGCCGGTGAAATAAACTGGGGACATCCAATGTATATAATGAATTATGTACAGCGGATCTAACCTGGGGATCTCCTGTATAAGTGATATATGTACAGACTGGCATACGAACCTGGGGCTCTCCGATATATGATATATGCAGATATACAGAACGGAAATCAACCATTGCGGGATCTCATGTATATAAGGATATATGTACACCGGTTATAACCTGGGACTGTGTCTCCTGATATAATGATTTATATGTACAGCCGATATAACCTGGGGATCTCTGTATATAATGATGTTATATGTACAGCCGGATTTAACCTGGGGATATCTCCTGTTATATAATGATATATGTACAGCCGGTATAACCTTGGGATCTCCTGTAATAGTGATATATGTGTACAGCTGGTAGAACCTGGGGATCCCCTGCAATATAACTGATATAGTACAGAAGGGTATAACTGGGGATCTTTGTATATAATGATATTGTACAGATGTATAACCTGGGGATCGCAGGTATATAATTGATAGATGACAGCCGCTATAACCTGGGGAATCTTCCTGTATATAAGATATATGTACAGCGGTAATTAAAAGGGGATCTCCTGTATATAATGATATATGTACAGCGTATAACCTTGGGATCTCAGGTATTATAGTGAAATGTACAGCTGGTTATAAACCTGGGGATCTCTGTAATAATATATATGTACAGAGCCGCTATTAACTGGGGATCTCTGTATATAATGATATATGTCAGCCGGTATAACCTGGGGATCTCCTGTATATAATGATATTATGAACAGCCGGATATTAACCTTGGGATTCTCTGTATATTAGTGATAATGTACAGATGGTATAACCTGGGGGATCCCTCGTGGGTAAATTTTAGATGTGATGAATAAATAATTGTAGTCAGTACTAACGGCGCAGAAGAGGCGACATCACAAAGTCTACAAGTATACTGTACCAGGGCCTATACCATAACATATACTGTGCCGGGGCCTATACCATAACATATACTGTACCATGGCCTATACCATAACATATACTGTGCCGGGGCCTATACCATAACATATACTGTGCCGGGCCTATACCATAATATATACTGTGCCGGGGCCTATACCATAACATATACTGTGCCGGGCCTATACCATAACATATACTGTGCCGGGGCCTATACCATAACAT
>WNYA01002571.1:0-38160 GCA_019512145.1 Engystomops pustulosus | reverse complement strand
CCACACTGACCACACTGTGCCCCCACATATATCATATATACCTCTCATATCACAACTGACCACACTGTGCCCCCACATATATCATATATACCTCTCACATCACAACTGACCACACTGTGCTCCCACATATATCATATATACCCCTCACACCACAACTGACCACACTGTGCCCCCACATATATCATATATACCTCTCACACCACACTGACCACACTGTGCCCCCACATATATCATATATACGATATGTAGCTGATGCACTGCTAGGGGCTCCTCTGTGGTGTCCCCGGCTCCTGGATATGTAGCTGATGCACTGCTAGGGGCTCCTCTGCCTGTATATGTAGCTGATGCACTGCTAGTACTTACCGGACCTCCATAACGCCCTTATAATATATAATTATTCCTCCTCTGAGGTGGTCGCTGATCTGCCCTCGTGTGCAGTTACCTAAACTTACAAATAATTCTCCATTTTGTGTCTTTGTCAGGTCGGAGCTCCTGCCCTGGACAAGTTTAACGCCTGGGGCGGTTCGCTGTCCCTGGGTCACCCATTTGGGGCCACAGGCTGCCGGCTGGTCATGGCGGCCGCCCATCGGCTGCAGAAGGAGGGAGGACAGTACGGGCTGGTGGCGGCGTGTGCGGCCGGAGGACAGGTGAGGAGTCTATTACATGGAGATCGTCTCGCTGTTACACACATTGAGCAGTGGCTGCACATTGCACTTCAGCTCTTAATGACTGGAACAGATTTCAGGAGCGATTTGTTATCACCGGACCCCTAAACAGTCCATTATTGGTAAAACCCCTTTACGGCTGCAGTCTTCCACAAGTACAATGCATGAGTGTGACCTGCATTACCTGAGATGACCTCTGGACAGGTGGGGCGCTGTCTTTGGCTCTGGGCAGCTTTTGCTTTAGTAATCCCTCAGTCCTCATGAGGACTCGTATATTAGCTGCTGCTGCTGTGGTGGTTCAGGGGTTAATCATTCTAGAGGTTACTTTACACTTTGTCCTTAAAGAAACCTAAATGCGGAGAGAAACCTCCTGGGGGGTGAATGCTTTATCTGTTACACAATCCCTCATGGGAACACTGTGACGGATCCTCAGCGAGGCTCAGTGTCTTGTGTTTCTAGCCCTAAATAACTCAGTGTTTGTATGTGGCTCCTGCCCCCAGGGGTCCCACCTCCTCCGCCGCTGCTGTACAGGTGTGTATGTCTCCTCCTCCTGCAGGGGGCGCTCTATAGACTCTGTATACCATATTTACTCTTGTTTCTTCCTTGGCTCTCCAGATGGTGATGTGTTGCTAGTCTCGTGATATCCTGTTATACACAGTACAGCAGCCTCTTCTCCCGGGGGGGTCTCAATGACCCCCAGATATGTCAGTCGTAGTCATAATATCACCAATGGGTGGAGTCGGGTCGCTCCATTTCCCTCCCGCAGGTTGTGTAGATTTCTGACCGTTCACTCAATGTCATTAGATTTTTCTGATAACCTCCCGTTCCCTTTCCCGTTGCGTCTCCGCTTTTGTATCGGTACTTGGACCCGTTGCCTTGTTAATCCTGTAAGAGACTTTGCACTTTAATGATTCTCTCCTCTCCCCTTGCAGGGCCACGGGATGATTGTAGAAGCCTACCCCCAGTAACCCGCCTCCCCGGACCCATGCACTGGCACCCTCCAATGTCTCTGGCCATTTTGCAGCACTGTAAATATATAAAAAAATTTTCGTAGTTGCCTTGACTGCAAATTTGGTGATAGATGTTCATTGTACGGGGCACACGGGGCATCTGCTTGTCACCACACGTGGGGGTGATCGGGGGCCCAGGGCGGGTCCCTGCTTTCCTATCCAGGACATGGCACTTGCAGGCGGGTAAAGCCCCTGCCCTCTAACCGCTTTCAGAGATTGTAGAGAAGCTAAAACCACGCGAGAGACTGAGCGCAGAGAACGGGGAGAGAAGACGAATTTTTCAAGAACAAATAAAAAAATAATATATAAAAAAAAATGTGTCCAAATCTGTTACCTTGATATTAAACGAAGCGCGGAGGCTCCGGACCTGCTGGTGCAGAATCCCCCAAACCTACAGGGCAGGGTGCGGCGTAACCAGAAATGAGAGATAAGAACTTTATTACAGAGGTCAGTGCGGGGTCATGACCTGCCGCAGGTGACGCAAATACACGAGAATACGAGAAATCACATCAAGTCACATAGAAAAGATGCACATCCGGGATAGGAAACGTATAACACGGAGCCAGTCATACAGGACCCTCTGCCAGACGCGAGGACCTCCTCTGCTTGCTGTAGCCTGGGCGGGTAGGGGCTTCACTGCAGGGGTATCCGTGGTCAGGTGCAGTGACAGATGACAGGGGGATACATGTGCCCAGGAGAATGCCCCCCCCCCCTCCCCCTCCCCCTTTCTGTATGGTACCCTCTGCAAAGTCTGGCGTAGGAGGGATAAAGTTACTGGGATGAGGTCCAAGACTGGTGCGAGGTCTCTTGGTTCCTCCTGCTTTCGCATACTGGGATATTGTGGACAGTTATTGGCTCATCTTTTCAGGGTACAGTTTGGGGAAGATTCTTTTCTGCTCAAGGATGACTGTGACCCTAGTGAACTTGGAAAAGGTGGGGGGGGGGGGGCACGGGGCAGGGGATGGGGGGGGGGGGAGGGGGGGGGTGTCAGGGGGAATGGGGGGGGGGGGGGGGGGGGGGGGCGTCTGGTCTCTTGTGGATGGACTATTCTTTATTTCACAGTAGATGATACAATACATGTACAGTGTTACTATGTTACTCCAGGATGTGGTGGTCCTGGGGGTCCCCCGTGTCCTGCTGCAGCCGGGCCGCCTGGTGACGCCATCATCTCCTGAAGATCTGTCTGTAGGACTCGAGAGCTTCTGGTGCACGGTTCTGGTCCTAGAAGATATAAATGTAAAGATTTTGGTTCTGGTATTTTGTTTAGGTTAACCTAAACCATGTTGGTGGCCCTGATATTGGACTGTAAATTCTGTGCTGTATGTGGTTACGCCGTGATCAGCACCGTGGACTCTTTTCTGTGGCTCACGCTCCCACTGTTCTCTTGTTCTGGCTGCTATAGACCATGGAGTGACCTACTCCCAGCCTCTCAGCTTGACTCATCTCTGCCAAAAAGTAACTCTTCTCGGCTCATTTGCATATGAATTGGAGGAGATGTATCATTGGTAAACGGGTGAGTTTTGATATAAAAGAAGGATATTTTATACCCAGCCTTGTGTGGCTGCTCGTCTAATGGTGAATGCACTGGAGACCAGAGCGCCTTTCATTTTCCAATTTCTCCAACATTCGTTCTCTAGAATTATGGCAGCCATCATTTTCCAACGTGCTGCAATGACTACAACACAAACTTGTAAGACTTCATACCTTCTAAGCCGCAAACTTTGTAAAGAAGTTGTGGCCACGGAGACTGTGACATGGTTATCGTCATTGTATTTCAATACACCACAATGATGCATGCAGGGCTTGGGGAATTCAGGATATGTATATGCCCACCATTGTCACATACTCTAAGTGACTACAGTACGCATCAGACACACACAACAGGGGCATCTAGCTGCTTACAGGGGGCAATTGGCTCCTTTGAGTACAGAACTTCATGACGACTTCTCCCGGCCATGAGTTATAGCAGCTGAATTTGCACCCAGATGTCTTCAGATCCTTGCAGCACATCTCCACACCACACCCCTAAAAATACCACAGTCACTTTATTATGCCCCCTAGATGATAAACAATATCTTGCATTGTACTTTTATATAATATATACCCCTCATATCACAAGTAACCAAACTGTGCCCTCCATATGTAGCATATATACCCCCTCACACCACAACTGACCACACTTTGTCCCCTCATATCATATTTTGCCCCTCACATCACGACTGACCACACTGTGCCCCCACATATCATATATACCCCTCACACCACAACTGACCACACTATACCCCCACATATATCATATATACCCCACACACCACAACTGACCACACTGTGCCCGCCACATATATCATATATACCCCTCACACCACAACTGACCACCCTGTGCCCCCACATGTATCATATATACCCCCTCACACCACAACTGACCACACTGTACCCCCACATATATCATATATACCCCTCACACCACAACTGACCACACTGTGTCTCCACATATATCATATATACCTCTCACACCACAACTGACCACACTGTACCTCCACATATATCATATATACCCCTCACACTACAACTGATCACACTGTACCCCACATATATCATATATACCCCTCACACCACAACTGACTACACTGTGCCCCCACATATATCATATATCCCCACAACACCACAACGACCACACTGTGCCCCACAGATTCTATATACCCCTCACACCACAACTGACCACACTGTGCCCCACATATATTCATAATACCCCTCAACACCACAACTGACACACTGTGACCCAACATATCATATATACCCCTACACCCCATGACCACACTGAGGCCACCACATATATCATATATACCCCTCACACCACAAAACTGACCACACATTGACCCCCAAACCTATCATATATCCCTCACACCACACGACCCACTGGCTCCCCATATAGCATATTACCCTCATACCAACAAATGACCACACTGTACCCTCATATATCATATACCTCTACACCACAAACTGACACCACTGTGCCCCCAAATTATCATATAACCCTCACACCACAACTGACCACACATGTGCCACCACATATATATCGATATACCCCTCCACCCCACAACACCACACTGTGCCCCACATAATCATATATACCCCTCACACCACCAACTGACCACACGTGCCCCCAATATATCATATATACCCTCACAACCACAACTGATCACACTGACCCCCACAATTATATCATATAATCCCATCACACCACAACTGACCACACTGTCCCCCACATATATCATATAACCTCACACCACAACTGAACACCTGTGCCCCCACATATATCATATTACCTCTCACACAGCACAAATGACCACACTGTGCCCCACTATAATCATATATACCCCTCACACCACAACTGACCACACTGTCCCCACAGATCATATATACCCCTCACACCCACAACTGCACAAAAAACACTGTGCCCCCACCATGATATCATATATACCCCTCACACCACAACTGACAACATGTACCCCACATATATATATATCCCCTACACACCACACTGACCACACTGTGCCCACAAATAATATAGATACCCCCACACACCACATAGGACCACAGCTGTGCCCCCACATATATCATATATACCCCTCACACCACATGACTTGAACTCTTGTTCCCCCACAATTATTCATGATACCCCTCACACCGACCACAATAAACCACACTGTGCCCCACATATATATCTTATTAATATATACCCCTCCACACACAATAGATCTCAACACTGTTGCCCCCACATATATCAAATATACCCCACACCACTACTGACCACACTGTGCCACACATATATATATATACCCCTCACACAAAGACCACACTGTGCCCCCACATATATATATACCCTCACCCACCACAATGACCACAATGTTGCCCCCACATATATCATATATACACCTCACACACAATGACCACACTGAGGCCCCACATATATCATATATACCCCTCACCACCAACTGACCCCAACTGTGCACATATATCATATATATCCCTCACACCACACGACCACCGTCCCCACATACTTATATATACCCCTCCACACCACTACTGACCACACTGTGCCAGCCCACAATTATAATAGTAGTACCCCATCTACACCACAACTGACCACACTGTGCCCCCACAGTATAAGCAAATATGACCCCTCCAACACAAACCACCCTGTTCCCCCCATTATCGATATACCCCTCACAACATACTGACCACACTGTGCCCCACATATTTCATATATACTCCTCACACCAAACTGACCACAAGGTACCCCACATTATCAATATATACCCCTCACCCAACAACGACACACTGTGCCCCACATACTTATATATCCCACACCACTACTGACCACAACTGTCGCCCACATATATTATATTACCCTCACAAGCACACTGACCACAACTGTGCCCCCACTAATCATATATACCCCTACCAACACACACTGACCACACTGTGCCCACAATATCATTATACCCCTCACACCACACTGACAACACTGTTGCCCCCACATATATATATATACCCCTCACACCACACACTGACCCACATGTGCCCCCACATGTATCATATTACACCCCTCACAACACAACTGACCACACTGTGTCCCCCAATATCATATATACCCCTCACACAACAAAGACTGACCACACTTGGTAGCCCCCTCATTTCTATAATACCCCTCAACCACAATGACCAACACTGATCTGGCCCCCACATATATCATATATATCCCCTCCCACCACACATAACCACACTGTGCCCCCACATATATCATATATACCTCTCACATCACAACTGACCACACTGTGCCCCCACATATATCATATATACCTCTCACATCACAACTGACCACACTGTGCTCCCACATATATCATATATACCCCTCACACCACAACTGACCACACTGTGCCCCCACATATATCATATATACCTCTCACACCACACTGACCACACTGTGCCCCCACATATATCATATATCTCAGCACAAGCTGACCACCACTGTGCCCCCAATCTATCATATATGACCCCCTCAACCCACACTGATCCACACTGACCCCCACATATATTATATATACCCCTCACACCAAAACTGGACCACTGTCCCCACATATCTATATATACCCCTCACACAACAACTGACCACACTGTGCCCCCACATATATCATTATAATCCTTCACACAACACAATAGACCACAGGTTCCCCCACATATCATATATACTCCTACAGCTGACCACACTGTGCCCCACATATATCATCTATACCCCTCACACCACAAATGACCACTCTGTGCCCCTCACACATATCTATATACCACAACTGACCCACACTGTGCCCCCACAATATCATATATACCCCTCACACCACTACTGACCAAACTGTACCCCCACATATATCATATATACCTCCACACCACAACTGACTACACATGTGCCCTACATATATATCTATACCCATCTACACACAACTGACCACACTGTGCCCTCACACATATATACCAAAATACCCACTGTGCCACCACATATCTCATATATTACCTCACACCACTACTGACAACATGTCCCCCACATATATATATATACCCCTGCCACCACAACTGACCACACTGTGCCCCACATATATCATATATACCCTAACACCACAACTGACCACACTGTGCCCCCACAGATATCTATATACCCCTCCACACCACACTGACCACACTGTGCCCCCACAAAGAAGAAACCCCCAAACCACAACCGTGACCCCATGGGCCACCACAGATAACGAGTAGACCAAGCCACACCTACAACGACAACACTTCCCCCCTCATTCTCCTATATACCCCTCACACCACAACTGACCACACTGTGCCCCTACATATATCATATATACCCCTCACTCCACAACTGCGGAGACTACATACGTAATATCTGAAGACTTGGCAATAAGCAAATGACTCACACAGAAAACATGGAGGACCCCAGCGCCTTCTCTGCTGTACATTACTGCTTGTGGGGTTAGTGAGGATCCCATGGCGCTCCCCTGCTACATAAACAAGGACATGACAATTGCAGATGGACAGACTGTGAACTTACAAGGAAGAGAAAAACGGCTTCACAAAGTTTCATTTCTAAGAAATATAAATAAATTCCTATTCTTTGAATCGTTTCTGCTGGAGACCTCGCGCCTCCCCCGCGCCTCCCCCGCGTTGTGGTTGTAATTCTGGTCCTGGAATTCCTCCGCGCTTGTGTCTTCCCCCGGATGATTTCGGCTATTCGTGGCCTCGTCACATCTCGCTTGTGTTTGCATTTTTCTGTGTTGCTTCATGTTGTGTTTTGGGTCACTACCTGCTCTCAGCAGCGCCCCCCAGAGGCCGGGGATGGAGGCTGATTCCTTCCATCACTTATTTAGGTGAATTTTGGGGAGATAAGAGTCAGAGCAATTGGTTATATTTTGGGAGGGATCTCACAGGCAGCAGAGGTGATGACACCGGAGCTTCTCCTGTTGGTGGTCGGTAGAGATGTCACACGGGCGATCACCCGACCTCCACATCCATCAGGTTATTAGAATAATGCCGAACGTGGAGGTAGAATCAGACGCCTCTCTGGAAGCTGCAACTTCAATCCAAAATGGAAAATACATAACGATTCACTGACTCGTTGATCTCCATCTTCACCACCGGTCACCATGTAATACCCGATCCAACGATCACTAAAGACCTTTGGGCCACAGGTACAACCTTAACCCACGGACTAGACCTGGTGAAGCACTCTGCATAGTGCGAAACGCATTGCCAAAATCTTTTCCAAAATAAAGAAACCCTTGTTTTTGAGCACTAGCGCCCTATGAACGTCTCATTTTCCCACCTGGGGAGTTACAACCAATAACCCACCCTCCTTCACCTACCTGATCCAACGATGACTGTGGTGAACGTGTAGTCCTCCCTCTGGTAATTACATTTACATTCATATTCAGAGTCGGCCGTAAACTCTCCTTTCTAGTACAAAATGGTCACTTTGCGTCCTAACCTTTCATTTAGATCTGAGTGAAGAGTCTGTGCAGAAAGTGTGACCGTCCACACCGTTCCAGGCCACAGGTCCTGTGCCTAGGACCACAGGGGAAGGGTAATACAGGGGACTTAAAGGGGTTTTCCCATCTGGGCATTCACATTTAATGAAATTCATCTTCCATATGTAAACGTTTCTTCTATCGGATGTTATTAAAAAAAAATGTTCCTGTGTGAAAATAATTTATCATAAATGTAGTCATGTTGTCCCTTAGAAACGAGAGAACTTCTTTGGATACGACCACCTCACAATTTGGCAGGGTTGGCCACACATGCGCTTTTGAGTCCTGTCTGACCTCCTAGCTTCAGCAATCATTACCACAGGATGGATGTGGGTCATACAGTAACTCCCGGACATTACATATTCAGAAACTTTTTGTTTCTTTGTGCAATCCCTCCAGCAGCGGTGGCTGTGTTTGGGAACAACAACAGGGTCAGATGACATAACACCCCTGATTTTAGACCTTGCCACCCCAAATTTGGTACGGGTTGATAGAGGGCGGGGTAAATTGAAGATGGTTGCATCATCAAATATTTATTTCCCCCACTGTATGCATTGTGTGTATATTCATTATCTGATAAGTATAAATGAGTCCTCTGCTTGGTGGGCTGTGGTATGAGGAATACTACAGCCGTTAAGTGAAAGGGTTAATGGTGTAAACCTAACACTTAAAGCCTTTACAGTGTAAAAATAATGATACATTCTCCCACCGCTGCCACCAAACTGAATGAACCCCCCTCTGGAGTTATGTCACGGGGTGCACTTACACTATAGAACCTCATAATTTAGCACCTACGCAATATGCGCGACTTTGCTCTAAATTTTACTCTCTCATTCCTGGCAATCATTTCAATCCTCACTGCCAGCACTTATACTTCTGTTATTAAATTTTAACAATAAGGCAAATGAGGGCCTGTCTACAGAAATCCCTCAACAATTACAGAATACACAATCTGCTACAAGATTACTTAATTGATTTTGCTAACATTATGTTTTTGGACACTTAAGTTCTTTAAGGCTACGAGTGGAGGCTTATTAAGTTTTAAGGGTTTAATACACAAAAGTGCAGTGCAAACATAAAAAATGGTTACAGTGAACATACACACAATACAGACATAAACAGTTATAAAAAGGGACAAAAACGGATAGCCGTACTATTGAATAGTAGCAGTTATTTGGCTGTGGACTTTCAATGGACAGATCTTCCGGGCAGCCCCTCTATGCAATGATGAATTCCCCAAGTGACTGACAACAGGTATTGCTGATTTTTCCTTCCACCCCACAACCAGTGATGTCACTGAGGGAGGAGTCTGCATATGCTAATGGACACTATACTGCCCCCACTGTGAGAAAAAGACAATATGGTGCGCTCCTATGGGCAGTATTGTCTGGAGTTGAACAAATTAGGTAAAATTAAAACTGTTCACCTTAAACATTTGTGCAGGGAAGCGAAACTTTCAGCAGATTTATAGTAAAACATCAGTTGCCTCATTATCCGTTCTTGTGTTGAAGGTTCCTCTGCAAATTATCTTTTGTGGGAGCCTCCGCTTTGGAGTGTGGGATTAGTAATGACCCCGGCGCCTCAGGGTGCTGTACTCAATTTGGCCCATGAAAACCACTTTTTTTTAATACCAAAAAAATTCTAAAAGCATAAAATGTAGCAGAACAACGCGTTTGTGTCCAATCCAGACACTTCACCAGGTTCTACACAATGGGGCTCATTTACTAAGGGTCCGACCTTTCGGGTTTCCCGAATATATTTCCGTTTTGCGCCAAATTGCCCTGGGAATTTGGAGCATGCGATCGGATTTTGGCGCATTGGCGCCGGCTTGCACGTGACAGAAATTGGGGGACGCGGGCGTCGGATAAACCACGGAATTTAAAAGGAAATGTGTCGCAAGATCACACACTCACATGCACCGGGAAGAGGAAGGTGAACTCTGGCGGACCTCAGCGCAGCAGCGACACCTGCAGGAACTCGGGCGCACGGATCTTAGTGAATCGCGCTGGAACCCAATCCTAGTCGGACAACGCGTCACGGGATTGCGACGGGACCGGGTAAGTAAATCTGCCCCATTATATTGAATTCAAATTTTTATAGTTTATCGTCTCGTGTTGCGGCTTTTGTCACTTCCTACATGACGTCGCACTCAGTGGAAATGGATTCTTCGCTCAACCTTTGCATAGAGGGCTAAAAAAACATTGCAATAATATTAAAGATGGCAGCTTTCTCCAGCAGCGCCTCTCCCAACATTGTACCTGTCACCATAAAAATGATACAAAATTACTCTGATAGACCCTTAACAAAAGACGTCCACAATCGTTTTGAAACATTGTGTAGACGTGAAGCCTATTAGATGTATAAATTAAAAACTCTAGATCCCTATGAGCTAAATGAAATAAATAAAATAGTTTCCTAGTAGCCCTGTTTATGGTGGATGTGTGTATAAATATGTGATGGGCAGCACTCCGGGGCTTTGCACCCTTTTATATTGTAATTGTTGTGCTGCTTTCCTGCTTTTCACTCTATTTTTGACAAATTTTTAGACATTTTTTCGTTTACATTTTCGTTTGATACATTTTTATACATTTTTTTTGTATTGATGGAACAAGTCAAACCCCTTAACCCTATCCGATCCGGTTATTGAGCCTCGTAACTACAAATTACGTCTGAGCTATTAAGAAATATGTAAATCCTTGAGTCCCATGTGTTACCCTTTTCCATAGCTCCTCCCCTTTGGTCATAGGCACAGGACCTGTGGTCTGGAGCGGTGTGGACACTCACACTTTCTGGGCGTGACCAGTGAGGACTCTTCACTGCGTCCCTTGAGCTTCAGGCCCGTGGGCCACCGGCACCGGACCAGATCTCTGCCTGATACCTTAAGTCTCGTTTATATCGGCTTTGTACTAGAAGGGAGAGTTTATGGCTGACTCTGATTACGGATATAAATGTAATTACCAGAGGGAGGACTCGGAACAACAAGCTATGGCTATATTTATACTCTCACCACCAGGACCAGCATTAAACTCCCCACAAATATCGTGTGGTCTTACCACGTTGTACGAGACTTGTTCACAGCAGGTCGGAGATGAGAACAGGGATTGAAGCTTTTGGAATCTTTTGGCCAGAAATTTCCGGATCTGGAACGATAATTGAGACACTGAATATCCACGGCGTCCTCACTCCCTCTAGTCAGCGCTCTGTCCTTACAGTATCTGTGCACTTACCCTTCTGTCCAGGAGACATCCAAAGATCAGGATAATCACACCCTGAAAAAGGAGGACACAATGTCAGAGCAGAGGCTTCATGTGTGGTGGTATCTATGAACTCAAGAAGATGTTGGATGGGAAAGGACTGGATGGCGTTTTATGGGTTAAACTGAGTGACCTGGAAAGAGGAGTGATGGATGAGCATAGCCGGGGGAATCCGATGTGTAAGCAGAGGAAATACGATAAAGCTCCAGTGAAATCTAGATCTACAGCTGGAGCGTCGTCACTGCCAATTGTGTAATTTTTGGACATACTGGACAGAGGTTTTAACGACAGAAATTAGGAATAACTGGAAATAGCTTTTCTTTGAGGCAGACGACATACAAAATTGTACAGGGATGTAACGAAAGAAGGATCGGACAAGTTGGATGTCATCATACCCATCCTTTCTATCATGGGAGATAAGCCACTGATCAGAGGGGTCCTGAGAGCAGGGCCGGTGTTAGGGGGCGGCACACTGGGCATTTGCCCAGGGACCCCTGTTCTAAAGGGGCCCCCTGCATGTGGATTTTTGTGGGCAGAGGATGTATTGTTTTTTTGTAGGGAACCCTTTTTCTGGCTCCCGCTTATCCCCATTAGAGAACAGTGTACACATTGCCAAAGAGTTTTTATAGTAAAACTGGCTTCTGCTGATGAAAGTTTAGCTTTCTGTATGCAGAGCTGTGTCCCTAGGAGTAGGCAGACATGTATGATGTCCTCAGGGAGGAAGCGTATGGGGGACATGGGCGGGGACATATAGGGGGGGGGGGCAGACATGTATGACATCCTGAGGGGGGAGGAGATATGGGAGAATTTCGGGACACTGCTCTGCACAAAGAAATGTAAACTTTCATCTAAAATATCTAAATAAAAGTCAGGTTTACTATAAAAACTCTTGTGTACATTATTATCTATGGGGACATGGGGGAGCTTAAAAATGGGCTCCTGATGACAGGTTTAATACCCTGTGTTTGATTGCTTATCACCTACCTCCTGTCTATAAATCTATCATCTATCTGTCTAGTTATCATCTCCTATAATCTGTCTATCTAACCAGTTATCTATCCAGCTCTTTGTCCATGTATCTATACATTATCTACCCATCTATCAATCAAACTTCTACCTCTTATTTACTGTATCTATCATCTACTTTATATTTCTCTATCATCTATCTATAAATCTCTATCATCTTGCACATTTATCATCCATCTCCCTCTCATCTGTCTCTCCAATAACATTCTCATACAGTCCCATATTACAGATACTTACCTACTACTGTGTGTAACTACAATGTGTTATTACTGTTACAGGAGCCTCTTACTGACTGTGACTCTTCATACAATATTTGATTTTGGGGCCCCACTTTTAGTTTTGCCCAGGGCCACTCTTTGTCTAGCCCTGCTGCCTGAGGGGGCCGTGGTGGTAATAGTCCACTCCTTCTTCCTCCCTCACACAAAGGTTGTGAACCCTCAAAGATCTTACCTGGAAAGAATTGAGCACTTTAAGGGCATAAACAAAGAACTCGTGGACTTTCTCCAACCACATCTCTGACTCCAGAAACCACGTTATGCCAAACAGTGATGTTAAACATGCAAGTGCCCTGGCCACCAGGGATTTAGTGTCTCCCTCATCCTCCGGCTCTTCAGCTTCAGGGGGTCGTAATAACTTCCAGACCATCGCACCAATTGTAAAGAAGTTGAGTACAACAACCAGAAGAGTGGGACCTTCAAAGGCGAATACGGCTCCATCTTCTCGATTCAAAAAGCAGGTCCCCTCTGTGAGGTATCCTTCCTTGGGGTATTCAACCCCTATGGTCACACTGGCAACGATGAGTGGACAGATATAACCAATGCCTATCATGGCCACAATGACAGCAACTTTGAAAAGTTTGAAAGTGAAGACGAGCTCGTAAAGAAGGATCAACCCTTGGATCAGCATCCAGAATAAGCTGGCGAGATAGAAGACGTGCTGGAAGAAGGCAGCCGAGATGCAAAGATGGTTGGTGTGACTAACAGTTATGAAGGTAGACACCAAAAACCAAACATCGGCAATGATCCTGGAGACACTAATGTTGATCAAAGTCACCTGTCGATAGAAAGTGATGTCATCCTTCACCACGAGCCTCCACTCTATTATGTAGACAATGAAGCAGATAAGAAGACTGAAGATGGACAGACTAGCTCCAACCTGGCTGAGAATCTCCAAAGCATCCTCCTCCGAATCATCTTGGAAAACGCCAAGTGACCTCAAGACTGAGCATGGCGCCACGTGTCTACACCTACACACAACGCTATCATCTACAGGCCGTGTCTGGCATCCTTCAGTGGACCATCCTCCAGATCCTTCAAAGAGACTGTTGTCCCAAAAGACACATTGGGCAGTAGTGACTTCTGTCTCATTGGGTTCCCTCATACGAAAGAAGGTCATATGTAAATCAGATTCTGTAATCGTCTCGGTCCCACCCTTCATGGTGTTGATTAGGACATGACTTTCCACACTGTGGTTGTGTCCTCTCACGCTCTCCCCAAAACTCCACGGAAGTATCTTGCCAAGGTTCATCAGGACCATATTTATTATAGTGATGTTACCACTGGGCTTCATTGCTATATTTTTAATGACCACTTCAATGTTGGGTGTTGTGTTGAAGGAAATGTTATACTCCGTCCATGCCGAAGAGTCTAGGACCCTGGTGCTCAAGTGGAGGTTAGGCTGGATGAGCATGAGGGAGCTGGAATCGGTTTCCAAAAGTCTGGATATTACCTCCACTGACTGCAGGAACATGGAACCAAGGGAAGGTTGTCTTCTAAGTGCTGGTGTCCAGAATGTCTCAAAGTCAAAACTGAGCAGCCGGCTACACACTGTAACAAAATCCTGCACGGAAAGAAGATCCCATCAGTGATATCCAAAATCTTTAACAAAATCCCAAAACATAATACATATCAGGAGGGTGCACTGCCCAAAAGAACTTGCACCACCATATAGGTCGTTGTCAACATATTTTACAATATTTACCCAACTCCAGCTCTTCCTCCCCTATCACAGCAGTCACTCTCAGAGAAGGCAATGCTATGATTTCAGTGGAAAAGCACATTTATTCCCGAACCTTTAGATGACCTAACTAGGACAGCACAAGAAGCAGATTACTTACTGAAGCCGTTTAGCCACTCCTTCTCTAGAGGACATACTTACCAACATGGAAGAAGGGGGCAGTTGTATGTTATACTCTACACCGGCCCTGGAGAGTATCTTTATGGTTTCCACCACTGTGATGATATCCGAGGGGTGGCTGATGTAGTTTAAGCGTTGCATGGTGTAGTTCCTGAGAGTTTCCATAGTCAGTAAGATGTCCACCTCTGGTATTCCGACCCCACCGTTGAGCCTCTGGTGGAGGAAGATTTTATGTTAATGTAGAGATTCTCCGATTTACATTCTATCTTGACCTTGACCTGTTCTACCTGCCCTGCCCTGACCTGCACCTGATTACCATATTGGCTCTGTGCTGCTGTCCTGACTTATTCCTTAAGTACAGTAACCCACAAATCCTTAGTCCTGATATCAGCTTCCCTCCTGAATAAGTATCTGCCTCTTCCTTTGGGAAATGCTCCAATGTCTCCTGAAACCACCACTGATTAGAGATTAGGCCAAGAGGTAGCGACCTGGTGGGTCTCTGCAGTGAAGTTCTGTTACCTATAGAAAGGTTAAAGGTGATACCAGGGGAGACTTAAGTCAATTCTCTTAAAACATTGATTTGTGTCATGAGGTGGGGTCATAGAGAAAGGGCAGTGGGGAGAAGGTCCTGCTGGGGCCAGTCGTCTTACAGCCAGTGACCGGAGAAAAGATCAAGGGTAAAGATGAACACAGCTCTGTATACGAGGGGAGTATTAGACAAGAACATGGCATAATATGGAGATGATATGGACCCACCTTCGCCTGCTCAAGTAGACTCCAGAGCCTGGTGTCCTCACAGGAGTCTTCAGGAGGTGCCCAATGACCGGTCGTTAGACAGCTTCTGGTTATCCTTCCCGTTTTACCTCTGGGACAGAGGATTTCAGCGTTGTCTCCGGCTTTGGTCACTTTCCATCTTCTATCTCCATCCACAGAGCAGAACTTATCTGTGTCTACACATGAAATACAGAAGATATATGAGGCTGGAGAAGAGCAAGGAAGGAGAAATAGGCAGCGCCGGCACTTCTGAGGCGGCAGGGTGTAGGACAAGTGAAGTCTCTGGGTCCTGGTCAGGGTCTCAAGGAGCAAAACAATAATATAAAGCGAGGACCCAACAAGAGGGACCAGGGAGGGTCCAAACTATGAACTCCCAATAGACCACACAACTCCTCTAGAGACTCTCCTCATGGATGTCCCCTACCTGGGAAAAGGGTATTAAGCATAGGTAAGAACAGACCGACTTACCACTAATAACCGCAACCTGGACACCAGACCGGACATCAGCACCAAAACCATCCCGAAATATACAGGAGTAATACATGTCCTGCTCCGGAATCTCATCCATAGAGAAGGGATAACACCTCCAGTCACCTCTGTACACGGGATCTACACAGCAAGGAGCAGAGAACATTCACCTTCCCATATTCTTATACCTAGCAGCAGTATCATACATAGAGGGCAGGTGGTTTAGGAGTGTATGTATGCCTGTAAAAGGGGGCTAGTACTATGTGGGTATATGTTATTCTTCCTGTACATATGGGCAGTATTATAGTAATTCTATTCTTTGTGGCACATAGGGGTGCAGTAGTGTAGGAGTAGTTATATTCTTGACTGGGGGCAGTAGGTAGAGTAGTTTGTATTTTCTTGTTACATACGGGTGGGCAGTATGACAGCTTTTATCATTCTGGTACTGGTGGACCACATAAATATAGTAGTTATATTCTTTGTACATAGGGGGTGACGCGTATATATACGTACTTATATTCGGTGTACATAGGGGGCAGTATTAGTACTTATGTTATATTCTGTACATAGGGGGCAGTATTTATTTATTCTGTCTGATATAATTTATTCCTGTACATAGAGGCAAGTATTATAGAGTGATATGCCTAGTCTAGAAGTATTTCAGTATTTCCATAGGGGGCAGTATTATAGTATTTATATTCCTTACATAGGGGCAGTATATAGTAGTTCAATATTCTTGTAATAGGGGGCATATATAGTATTTATTCTTGCATAGGAGCAGTATTATAGTAGTTATATTCCTGTACATAGGGGACAGTATTATAGTAGTTATATTCCTGTACAGGGGGGCAGTTATTATAGGTAGTGATATTCCTGTACATAGGGGCAGTATTATAGTTTTCGTTATATTCCTGTACATAGGGGCAGTAATTATAGTAGTTATATCTTGTACATAGGGGGCAGTATTATAGTAGTTATATTCCTGTACAGGGGCAGTCATTATAGTAGTTATATTCTTGTACCATAGAGGGGCAGTATTATAGTATTTATATTTCTTTACATAGAGGGCAGTTATATAGTAGTTATATTTGTACATAGGGGCAGTATTATAGTAGTATATATTCCTGTACATAGGGGGCATTATTATAGTAGTTTATATTCCTGTACATAGGGGCAGTATTTATGGTATATATCCTGTACATGGGGAGTATATAGTAGTTATATTCCTGTACAGTAGGCAAGTATTTAGTAGTAGTTTATCTCTGTACATAGGGGGCGTATTATATAGTAAGTTATATTCCTGTACATGGGGGCAGTATTATAGTAGTTATATCTGTACAGATAGGCATATTCATATATTATATTCTTGTACATAGGGGCAGTATTATAGTAGTTAATTTCTGTACATAGAGGGCAGTATTAAGGTAGTTATATTTCCTGTACATAGGGGCCAGTAATTAAAGTTTCTATTCTTGTACAATAGGGGGCAGTATTAAGTCAGTTTATATTTCTTGTACTAGGGGCAGTATTATAGTAGTTATATCTGTACACGGGGGAGTATTAGATATTATATTCCTGTACATGAGGGCAGTATTATAGTAGTTTTATATACTTGTACACTGGGTGGAGTATATAGTAGTTATATTCCTGTACATGGGGCAGTATTTAGTAGTCTTGTATTATATTCTTGATACATAGGGGGCAGTATTATAGGCAGTTAGATTCTTTACATAGTTGGGCAGTATTATAGTAGTTATATCTTGTACATAGGGGTGCAGTATTATAGTAGTTCTTCTTGTACATAGGGGCGCAGTATTATAGTAGTTATATTCTTGGTACATAGGGGCAGTATTATAGTAGTTATATTCTTGTACATAGGGGCGGTATATTAGTAGTTATATTCTGACATGGGGGGGTATTATATATTATATTCCTGTACATAGGGTAAGCTTATTATAGTAGTTTATATTCCTGTACATAGGGGGCAGTATTAGTAGTATATTCTTACGGGGGCATATATAGTGTTATATTACTTGTACATAGGGGGCAGTATTATGTAGTTATATTCCTTACAAGGGGGCATATTATAGTAGTTATATCCTGTACTAGGGGTCTATTATAGTAGTTTATATCCCTGTACATAGGGGGCAGTATATATAGTTATATCTCTGTACATAGGGGGCATTATTGATATGTAGTTTATTTTCTGTACATAGGGGCAGTATTATAGTAGTTATATTCTGTACATGGGGGCAGTATTATAGTAGATATATTCTTGTACATAGGGGGCAGTATTATAGTAGTTTATATCCTGTACATAGGGGGCAGTATTAGTAGTTATATTCCTGTAACTAGGGGCAGTATTATAGTAGTTATTATCTTGTACATAGGGGCAGTATTTAGTAGTTTATTGTCCTGTAAAGGGGGCAGTATTATAGTATTTATTTTCCTGTACATAGGGGGCTAGTTATAGTAGTTATCTTCTGTACATAGGGGGCAGTATTTATAGTAGTTATATTCTGTACATAGGGGCGAGTATTATAGTAGTTATATTCTTGTACAAGGGGGCAGTATTAAGTAGTTATATGCTGGTACATAGGGGGCAGTGCATTTATAGTCGTTATATTCCTAGTACATAGGGGGCAGGTATTAGAGTAGTTATATTCTTGTACATAGGCAATTGTTATAGTATTATTTCTTACATAGGGGGCAGTATATAGTAGTTATATTCTTGTACATAGGGGCAGTATAATAGTTATATTCCTGTACAGAGGGGGGCAGTATTATAGTAGTTATATCCTTGTACATAGTTTCAGTAATATAGGTTTATTTCTTGTACATGGGGGGCAGTATTATTGTAGTGGAGGATTCCTGTACATAGGGGGCAGTATTAATGTAGTTATATTCTTGTACAGGGGCGTATTAGAGATTACCTGTACATGGGCAGTATTTATAGTAGTATATTCTTGTACATAGGGGGCAGTATTATAGTAAGTTATATTCCTGTACATAGGGGGCAGTATTATAGTAGTTCATATCCTGGTACATAGGGGGCAGTATATAAGTAGTTATATCTTGTACATAGGGGGCAGTATTATAGTATTATAGTCTTGTACAAGGGTGGCAGTTTATAGTATGTAATTCTTGTTAAATAGGGGGCAGTATTATAGTAGTTATATTCTTGTACACGGGGGCGTGCATTATAGTAGTTATATTCTGTAACTAGGGGGTCGGGATTATAGTAGTTATATTTCTTGTACATAGTGACATGATTATATAGTTTAGATGCCTGTCATAGGGGGCAGTATTATCTGTTATTGTCTTGTACATAGGGGCAGATATATGTAGTTTATTTCCTGTACATAGGGGGCAGTATTATAGTAGGTATATTCCGTACATAGGGGCAGTATTATATAGTTATATTCTTGTACATAGGGGGCAGTATATAGGAGTTATTTCTGTAATAGGGGGCAGTATATATAGTAGTTTATATTCATTGTACATAGGGGGCAGTATTATGATTATATTCCTGTACACTAGGGGGCAGTATTATAGTAGTTATATCTCGTACATAGGGGCAGGTATTATAGTAGTTATCTCCTGTACATAGGGGCAGTATTATAGTAGTTATATTCCTGTACATGGGGCAGTATTATAGTAGTTATATTCTGTAGAGGGGCAGTATTATAGTAGTTATACCTGTACATAGGGGCAGTATTATAGAGTTATATTCTTGTACATAGGGGTCAGTATTAAGAGTATTATTCTTGTACATAGGGGCGTATTATAGTATTTATATTCTGTACATAGGGGAGTATTATGATACGTTATATTCCTGTACATAGGGGGGCAGTATTATAGTAGTTCTATACTTGTACATAGGGGGCAGTATTATAGTAGTTAATTCTTTACATAGGGGGCAGTATTATAGTTAGTGTACTTGCTGTGTACATAGGGGGCAGTATTATAGTAGTTAATTCTTGTACATAGGGGGCAGTATTATAGTAGTTATATTCTTGTACATAGGGGGCAGTATTATAGTAGTTATATTCTTGTACATAGGGCGGATTATAGAGTTATATTCCTGACATGGGGGCGTATTATGTAGTTATTCTTGTACATAGGGATCTATTATGTAGTTATATTCCTGTACATAGGGGCAGTAATAGTGTTATATTCTTGTACATAGGGCAGTAATATAGTAGTTATTTCCTTCCATAGGGGGCAGTATTATATAGTTATATTCCTGTACTAGGGGGCAGTATTATAGTAGTTATATTCATAACATAGGTATCGTATTTATGGTATTTTTACCCGTACATAGGGGCATGATATATAGTAGTTATATTCCTGTACATGGGGGCAGTCTATATCGTTAGTTATATCTCTGTACATAGGGGGCATTATTATAGTATTATATCTGTACATAGGGTGCAGTATTATAGTAGAGTTATTCTTGTACATAGGGGCAGTTATTATATAGTAGTTATATTCCTGTACATAGGGGCAGTATTATAGTAGTTATATTCTCTGTACATAGGGGGCAGTATTATAGTAGTTATATTTCTGTACTAGGGGGCAGTATATAGTATTTATATTCTTGTACATAGGGGGCAGTATATAGTAGTTATATTCCTGTACATAGGGGGCAGTATTATATAGTTATTTTCTTGTATCATGGGGCAGTATATAGTATTATATTTCGGTACATAGGGGGCAGTATATAGTAGTTATATTCTTGTACAGGTAGGGCTAGTATGTAGTTATATGTCCTTACATAGGGGGCAGGTATTAGTAGTTATATCTCCTGTACATAGGGGCAGGTATTATAGTAGTTATATTTGTACCAGGGAGGCATTTTATATAGATTTAATGATTCTCCTGTACATAGGGGGGCATATATAGTAGTTTATATTCGTGTACTATGTAGGCAGTATATAGTAGTTATATGCTGTACATGGGCAGATTATGTATTATATTCCTGTACATAGGGGGCAGTAGTATTAGTAGTTAGTATTCTTGTACATAGGGGCGTATTATAGTAGTTATATTCCTGTACATAGGGGCAGTTATTTATAAGTGTATATTCTTGGACATGGGGGCCTTAGATAAGCAGTTATATTTGCCTGTCCATAGGTGGCAGTTTATAGTAGTTATATTCTGTACAGTATGGGGCAGTATATAGTTTTTTCCTGTCCATAGGGGAATTTCAGTAGTTATATTCTGTACATGGGGGCAGTATTATAGTAGTTATATCTCTGTACATAGGGGGCAGTATTATAGTAGTTATTTATTCCTGTTAGCATAGGGTTCAGTATTATAGTAGTTAATTTGTCCTGCACATAGGGGGCAGTATTATAGTAGTTTATTCTGTACATGGGGGCATTATTATAGTAGTTATATCCGTACATAGGGGGCGTATATAGTAGTTATATTCATTGTACATAGGGGGCAATTATAGCATTATATTCCTGTACTGGGGCAGATATAGTAGTATTATTCCTGTACATAGGGGGCAGTATTGATGTTTATATCTTGTACATAGGGGCAGTATATAGTAGTTATATTCCTGATACATGGGGCAGTATTTAGTAGTTATTACATCTTGTACATAGGGGGCAGTATTTATCTAGTTTAGTCCTGTACATAGGCTGGCAGTTATAGTAGTTTCTATCGCTTTTTACATAGGGGCATGTATCTATAGTAGCTTGTATTTTGTACTAGGGGCTTATTGTACCTAGGGGGCAGTATTATAGTAGTTATATTCTTGTACATAGGGCCAGTATTATAGTAGTTTATTCTTTGTACATGGGGGCAGTATTGATAGTAGTTTATATTCCTGTACATAGGGCAGTATGATAGTAGTTTATATTCTTGTACTTAGGGGGCAGTATTATATAGTTATATCTTGTACTATGGGCAGTATTTAATGTAGTTATATTCCTGTAAATAGGGGGCAGTATTTATAGCTTAGTTATATTCTGTCCATAGGGGGGCGTAATTTATAGTAGTGTATATCCCTGTACTAGGGGGCAGTATTATATAGTTATTTCCTGTACATAGGGGGCATATTATAGTATTTAATTCTGTTACATAGGGGCAGTATTATAGGAGTTATATTCCGTACATGGGCGTATTATAGTCGTTTAGATCTGTAACAGAGGGGAGTATTATGTAGTTATATCCTGTACATAGGGGGCAGTATTATAGGAGTTATATTACCTGTACATAGGGGCAGTATTATAGTAGGTATCATTGTACATAGGGGGCAGTATTATAGTAGATATTTCTTGTACATAGGGGGCAGGATTATAGTGTTAATTCCTGTACATAGGGGGCAATATTTAGTTAGTTATATTCTGTACTAGGGGGCGTGAATTTAGTCTGTTACTATTCCTGGTACATAGGGGGCAGTATTATAGTAGTTATCTTCTGTACAAGGGGGCAGTATTATAGTAGTTATTTCCGTACATAGGGGGCAGTATTATAGTAGTTATATTCCTGTACATAGGGGGCAGTATTATAGTAGTTATATTCTGTATCATAGGGTGCAGTAGATAGTATTTCATTCTGTACATAGGGGGCAGTATTATAGTAGTTATCTGATCCACATAGGGGGCAGTTATTATAGTAGTATATTCCTGTACATAGGGGGCAGGTATTATCTAGTTATATTCTTGTACATAGGAGATTATTATAGAGTTCTATTGTACATAGGGGGCAGGTACTAAGTAGTTATATTCTTGTACATAGGGGCAGTATATATAGTGTATATCTGTACATAGATGATGTTTGTTGGAAAAGTTGGTAGTTATATTTGTACATAGGGGGCAGTATTATAGTAGTTATCTATGCCTGTACGCTCGGGGCATTTACTTATAGTAGTTATATTCGTGTACATGGGGGCAGTATTATAGTAGTTATATTCACATTACATAGGGGGCCAGTATTATAGTAGTGTATATTCTTGTACATAGGGGGCATTATAGGAGGTTATATTCCTGTAATAGGGGCAGTATTATAGTAGTTATATCTGTACATAGGGGGCAGTATTATAGTACTGGTTTATAGTTTCCTGTACATAGGGGTCTATTATTATGTAGTTATTCCTGTACATAGCGGGGCAGTATTAGTAGTTATATTCCTGTACATAGGGGCAAGTATATAGTAGTTATATTCCGCATAGGGGGCAGTATATATAGTAGTTATATTCCTGGACGAGTGGGGCGCTATTATAGTAGTTATATCCGTTACATAGGGCAGTATATAGTACAGTATATATGTTCTCTGACATAGGGGCTTAGATATAAGTAGTTATATTCTTGCATAGGGGGCAGTATTATAGTAGTTATATTCATGTACATAGGGGGCAGTGATTATAGTAGTTATATTCCTGTGCAATACGGGGGCAGTATTATAGTAGTTATATTCTTGTACATAGGGGGCAGTATTATAGTAGTATATTCTTGTACATAGGGGCAGTATTTATAGTATTATATTCCTGTACATAGGGGAGTTATATAGTAGTTATATTCTGTATCAGGGGGTATGGTGATTATAGTATTATATTCCTGTACGGGGGCAGTAGAGTTAGAGTAGTTATATTCCTGTACAAGGGGCAGTATATAGAGTAGTTATATTCTGTACATAGGGGGCAGTATTATAGTAGTTATTTCCTGTACATAGGGGGCAGTAGATTATAGGGGAATTATAGTTCTGTACATAGGGGGACGTATTATAGTAGTTATCTTCTGTACATAGGGGGCAGTATATTAGTGTTATATTCCTGACATAGGGGGGAGTATTATGTAGTTATCTTCTGTACATAGGGGCAGTAGTTATAGTAGTTATATTCTTACATAGGGGGCAGTGAATTATAGTAGTTATATCTCTTGTACATGGGGGCAGTATGTAGTAGTGATTCTTGTACCTAGGGGGCTAGTATGTATAGTAGTAGTATATTCCTGTACATAGGGGGCAGTATTAAGTAGTTATAGTTCTTGTACATAGGGGCAGTATTAGTAAGTTATATTCTGTACATAGGGGGCAGTATTATAGTAGTTATATTCTGTACATAGGGGGCAGTATTAGTAGTTATATTCCTGTACATAGGGGGGCAGTATTTTAGTGTTATTTCCTGTAACTAGGGGGCAGTATTATAGTAAGTTATAGTTTCCTGACATAGGGGCCAGTATTATAGTTATATTCTGTACATAGGGGCAGTATTTAGTAGTTATATTCCTGTACATAGGGGCGAGTAGTTATAGCTACAGTGACAGTTTATAGTTATGTCTTGTACTAGGGGGCAGTATTAGTAGTTAGTCTTGTACTAGGGGCAGTAGGGTAGTAGTTTACTTCTGTACATAGGGGGCAGTATTATAGTAGTTATATCTTGTACATAGGGGCAGTATTAGGTAGTTATTCTTGTACATGGGGGCAGTATTATAGTAGTTATATTTCGTGTACATAGGGGCAGTATTATAGTATTATATGTCCTTACATCGGGGGCAGTATAGATAGCTTATAGGTCTTGTGACATAGGTGGCAGATTATGTAGTTTGATTCTGACAGTAGGGGGCATATTATAGTAGTGTAATAGTCCTTGTACATAGGGGGCAGTATTAGTGAGTTACATTCTGTACATAGGGGGGCATTAGTTATAGTAGTTATAGTCTCATGTGTATCATTAGTGGGGCAGTATTATAGTAGTTATATTCCTTGTACATAGGGGGCAGTATTGAGTGTTAATTCTTGTACATAGGGGGCAGTATTATAGTTAGTTATATTCTTGTACATAGGGGGCATATTATGTTTATATTCTTGTACATAGGGGACAGTATTATAGTAGTTATATTCTGTACATAGGGGAAGTATTATTAGTAGTTATATTTCCTGTAACATAGGTGGCAGAGTATTATTATGTAGTTATAATCCTTGTACATAGGGGGCAAAGTATTATAGTAGTTTTATTCTTACTAGGGGGCAGTATTATATAGTTGTATATGCTTGTACATAGGGGGCAGTGATTAGTAGTTATTTCTTGTCCATAGGGGGCGTGTAGGTCCGTATTATGTAGTTATATTGTGTCTTGTACATAGGGGGCAGTATTATAGTAGTTATATTCTTGTACATAGGGGCAGTATTATAGTAGTTATTTCCTGTACATAGGGGGCAGTATTTAAGTAGTTATATTCCTGTACATAGGGGCAGTATTATAGTAGTTATACTTCCTAGTGTACATAGGGGAGGCAGGTATTATAAGTATTCTATTCTTGTACATAGGGGGCAGTATATGTAGTTACATTCTGTACATAGGGGCAGTATTATAGTTATTATCTTGTACATAGGGGGCATTATAGTAGTTATATTCTTGACATAGGGGCAGTATTATAGTAGTATACCTTCTGTACATAGGGGGCAGTTATATAGTAGTTATTATTCTTGACATAGGGGGAATTATGTAGTTATATTCTGTCATAGGGGGCAGTATTATGTTTTATATTCGTACTAGGGGGCAGTTATGTAGTTATATCTTGTACATAGGGGCAGTAATTTATAGTTATATTCATGTACATAGGGCAGTATTATAGATAGTTATATTCCTGTACATGGGGCGTATTGAAGTGTTGGTTCGCGGCATGGGGGACCGTATTAGGTATACGCTGTTGGGGGAGTAGTCAATTGTACCATAGGGGGAGATATTAAGTAAGTATATCGTAAAGTCTATAAGTAATTCTTGTAAACATAGGGGCAGTATTATATAAGTTATATTCCTGTAAATGGGGCAGTATTATAGTACTATTATTCGTGATACAAGGGGGCAGTATTATAGTATTTATATCTGTACATGGGTGCGCTATTATAGTTATTCTTGTACTAGGGGGGCAGTATTATAAGGAGTTATATTCCTGACTACAATTAGGGGGCTATTTACTAGTAGTTATAGTATTACTTGTACATAGGGGCAGTATTATAGTTATATTCTTGTACATAGGGGGCAGTATTTATAGTAGTTATATTCCTGTACATATGGGGGCCAGGTATTATCGTAAGGTTATGTAGTTCTCTGTACATAGGGGAGCAGTATTATAGTAGTATATATCTTGTACATGGAGGGCAGTTTAAGTAGTCTTATTTCCTGTACACTAGGGGGCAGTATTATAGTAGTTATATTCCTGTACATGGGGAGCATATTAGGATTCTATGTAATGGGGCTGTATTTAGTAGTTATATATTCTTGTACATAGGGGGCAGTATTATAGTATTTAATTCTTGTACATAGGGATTAACGGTTATTAGTATCCTGTACTAGGGGGCAGGTATTACTAGTAGTATTTATTCGTGTACTAGGGGGCAGTATTATGTATTATTTCTGTACAGAGGGCAGTAATTATAGTAGTTTATTAGTTCCTGTACATAGGGGGCAGTAGTAAGTAGGTGTATTCGGTGTGTTATGTACGATGCTGAGAAGTTGGTAGTTCTTTTAAAATTTACTATGTGGGAGGTATTTTTTCTATTCCTTTTTGTACTAGGCTATACTTATAGCATTTTGGCTCATTTTCTAGTGTTGGCCGTTACAAGGTATGCGCATTCTATATATATTTCAGTATCTTATGGGTGCATACTTATCATGTATTTTTGTCTTTGCGGACAAGGTGTTTGTTTCATATTTCTAATTAGGGTTTAGGTGTTAGTATCCTGTACATTACAGTAGGCATATTAGTTGTTTATCATATTGTAGCCGACAGGGGAGTATTATAGATGATCTGTACATGAGAAGGGCGCATGACGTATTATATCAGGGTATTTGTGTTTATTGGATTAGTATTGAGTTTATAGTGTAGGTCAGGGGGCATTTAGTCTAGTAGTTGATTATCCTGTACATAATGTGGTCCAAGTATTAGTAGTTATATTCCGTTGCACATAGGGGGCAGTAATTAGAGTATTATATTCTTGTACATGGGGCCGCAGTTATAGTAGTTATATTCTGTACATAGGGGGCAGTATTATAGTGTATATTTCTTGTACATAGGGGCCGTATTATAGTAGTTATTTGTATATTCTTGTACAAGGGGCAGTATTATAGTAGTTATATTCTGTACATAGGAGCAGTATTATAGTAGTTCTATCTTGTACATAGGGGGCAGTATTATAGTAGTTATATTCTTGTACATATTGGGCAGTTTATAGTAGTTATTTATAATTCCTGTACATAGGGGGCATATTAGTAGTTATATTCTTGTACATAGGGGGCAGTATGTATAGTAGTAGTTTATTCTGTTGACAGCAGGGGGCAGTATTATATGTATTATTTTGTACATAGGGGTCAGTTATATGTAGTTTATTCTTGTACATAGGGCAGTTTATGAGGCTAAATCGCCTGAAGTAGTAGTTTCTATTCATCACCATCTGATTCTTGTTGCCCTTGACCTGCAATTTTGCGCCCCGGTTCCCAGAATACATTGTATGAGCTTCCGTCTTCTGGATGCAGCACTCTAAGGTCATCCCAGTAAAGTTGGTATGAGTTTCTTCAGATAAAGACCTTGGAGGGATGGTGGGACTATATCCATGGAAGTCAGCGGAAACTGACTTGATGACTTGTCTCCAAGTGGGATCCCTGATATACATATCTGCACATGTAAAGTCCTGGCGAAGACAAGGCCAAGATGGTGACTCCATAATCAAGTGAGACCATGTCATAGGGGTTTGGACAATTACCTTAGTACCAGCGACACCAGGTAATGAACACTGGGACAACCCATAACCACATGGATTGTTTGAGATCTAAACTGCTTAAAAACGCACAAGGGTGAAGAAGCAATAACCTGCCCGGCCTGGCTACACAAACCATTGCACACGAGAGGAAGGGACTTAGGATCCACAACTACAGATCAGGATTCCGAGACCATAAATCAAGTATCCAGATAACCAACAATATCTTCAAGAACTTCAGTGATCTAGAAAGGAAACGACTTTCTAGAACCACTCCAGAACCACTAGATACCATCGCTTGACTGGACACAGGACTAGCAAGCAGAACCCTAAAGACCCAGGACTTGAGATACTTGTATCTCCAGGGGCAGGAGGGCTCATGGCAGGACATCAGTTAAGAAACAACTCCTGGGATTCGAATACGTCTTCTTTTTCTGAGATCATCTGACAATTTATTGTTCTAATTATGATATGAAAGTACAAATATACGGTAAAAACAGCGAGCCTACCTCCCCAGTATCGGGGAATGTTCTTGATGGTCAGAGTTGATGTCCTGCTGGAGGTCACCACCGTGGTCCTGCTCCCGTTGTGAACCTCCATCACCATTTTCAACCTCATGTTTCCAGGAACCATCTTATGTTGGTGACATCATCGCTGGCCGTGAACTCCAGGACGATGTCGCTCCCCAAAGTGGCCGGGATTGGGGATAAGGTTATTTTACCTGGAGCTAGAGAAACGAGAAGAGAAGTGAAATAATAGACTACAATGTCCTGGAGGTTTGGGAGGAGGGACAATAAATTGGCAATAAACTGGACAAGAACTTTAAAAAAACCTGTAATACATCGGTTAAGGTCCTTTACAAGTGAGACTGCACCTGTCCAACTATGACTTGTTTTTTGAGCAAAGTATAGGTGGCAAATCAACTAAACAAATCAAGCAACATGGACAATATCACAAGAACAATATATGAGGGGTTCAGGTTGAGGATGTCACCTACGTGGTGGAGGCTCCTCGCAGTACACGGTGTGTTGCATACAGTTCGGGGCAGAAGCAGTATCGTCATCCTTGTCCGGGGATGTAGCACGGGTGGGGATATGCACTGCTGCATGTCAAAATGGAATTCAGACAGACAGCCACTCCATCTTTCTGATCTTTTGTGCATTCTGAGGGACAGAATATGACAAGTCAAGCAAAGAAGACACAGGTAGGTTCACAATATAGAGGTTGGTCAAACTGTGTAAATCTATGGGACACTACATGGGGTCAGAGAGGCCATACACCTGCCCCATCACCGAAGCTAAAACCTCTCCCAATTAAGGACTATTTCCATGACTCTCTCTTGTTCAGGTATAATTTGGTGGAGAATGCGGGCAGATGTTCCACTCTATCCCAATATTCTCAGGCCTAGCTGCACTGATCAAGTTGCAAGGACATCTGTTCAGTGTAGGTCACTCTGATAACATAGAGAAGTGAGAACTCGACCTTTGTTGCCATCTATACTGGTGATTTCAGTTGTTGACTCTTTGTATGGAAAGACCTCCTCTGTCAGGACACTCATCACCACATGCAGGTCACTGGCTTCTTTATTCAACGGTATGACCTGTATGTAGGCGATTCCAGAAGATCCACCTACAAGGTACACCATATACAATACATATTATATATATAATGCAGGGTTGTCACCTCTAGGTGGTTGGCAATGAGTTTTCTACCATAGCCGTAGAATTGTTGCCCTCACAAGGTCAAATAATTACCCGAAGATCTTCTTATTCTTCTCCCTGGTATTTTCTCAGCGATTTCCACCTGAAATATAGAAAAGGACAGAAAAAATATCTAAATTTGCAGATGAGAAAGTCCTTCTCAGGATCGCGATACCCGTCCTCTCCTCAGGCCCCTTGGTGCCCATGCACATTCTTGGGGCCCATCCTGACTACGGTGTAGTAATACAACCAGACACATTTACCTCTCACATCTGAGGCAGGGAGCATCAGGGTCATCAGGGTCTCACAAGCTTGATGGTGGCAATGGTCTTTCATGAGGCAATGAACTTAAGGGACATGGAGGTGACGTAGACTTTGGGAGAGGGCAGCAGCTTTGCATGGGCACAGTTGTTGGTGGTTTTACATGTCACAGAGGGACCCAGCTTGGCGTAAGAGAACACAGTTCCTTCCAGAATTTGATAACTGATGGTACCAGCAGCCCATGGACCTATGTCCTGCAGCATCTCCCACCCCACAGCTCACTACACACCTGGTCTCTCTCGAGCCTCCACACCAGTTGGTTGAGGCTCTTGTCTTTCATAGTCGGAGGATGACAGGTCATGTGCAGGTCTCGAGTGTGTCTCATAGATTATGCAGGGCTTGATCTCTGACCATCTACAGTCAGGACCAGAAGCTCTTAATTTTGTAATGTGCTGGAGTTCCTGGCGAAAGGACCTACTGGGACCGATCACCCCACTGACCTTTCCCGAACTCAGTTATCCAAGCCATAGGGCTCTTTCTATGTGCTCAGGATAAGAATGGGCCGTTACATGTACATCTGTATGTGTAACCTGAAAGGGTTCAATATTGTTTTTTATCTTAAGGGCTCATGAGTCGTGAGCTTCGAGCCGGCTGGAGAAGGAGGGCATGAGTGCCCGGCTCCAACATGGTGCGGTGAGACAAATATGTGCCCACCGCACCGTGCCCGCATGCATTGCATGTCTATGGTGCCTGTGAGCTGGCTGCACTGTGTGCAAGAGGTCTGTGTATTATTACCTTCTTGAGGCTTTGCAGGCTGCGATTGGTTGGCAGCCCAGAACTTTCTAGAGAAAGCAAATCCATAAATGTAAGCTCTGTCTGGAGTTCTGAGCTGATTGTTGTGCTACTAATGTAGAAGAGCCAATGCAGCTCACCGGAGGTTATGGCCGACCAAGGTGACCCCTGGTCCAGGCGGAGGTATTATTCTGTCCTTGCTACATGAGGTCTATTATCCTACCACAGCCAACTATCAGCCCTGCTGGTCCTCAGAGGAGGAGATTACTCCCAGCCTGGTGTCTGCTGCCGCTGTTGGAGTTTACAAGGTCTTCATTTGCTTTGTGTATCCCTGACCTGACGGTTCTGCCACCGGCTCCATCCTACAATGTGCTGGGGATCTGTCACCTACACCAGGAGACCCCCAGGGGGAAATGTTACTGTCACACAGACTCCCCCCTGCCGGTTGTGGCTGAGGACAGGACTTCTGTGACGACAAAGACTAATTAGCCATCAAGCTGCCAACTCTTCTCCCAGTAACCTGCCGTCCACCATACACTATCGGCACCCGGGGGGGATCTGGCAGTATCTAGTGGGGATCTAGTGCTCACAGTAATCTCTGTGATCTCCGCCGGTCTCTGTATTCTCAGGACCCCCAATACTGCCCCCCCCCCCCCCAATGGCCTTTAGGACTTTCCATAGGAGGATTTACATCTAAAAGGATTCAGTGAAACCGGAGACGAGTAGTAGCGTCCTGCGCGGCGGCTGACGAGGCTCCGTGTACTTTCCTTCTGTTTACTCTTCTCTTTACATCCGAGGACACGGACAGAAGATTTGTATATACAAACACCAGAGATTATAACCGGATATTACTGATAGGACACAGGCGGGGGGCCCCCACAACTCACCTCCGGGCCCAGCACCGTAAGCCCAGGACCCACAGACTTCAATCCTTTCTCCAGAGAGAAGTCAAGGGATGAATTTTTGTTGCTCCTTACAATATCTTATCAGTATCATAATACCCCGACTGTGGCCACACTGCAGGGTCCATCACCGCTACTGGGGCTGATTCTGTGTGACCACTAGGGGGCGAGCAGTGTAGATTATGGGGAACTACACAGAATACGTCATGAATGTTACAGATTTTACTCCACTTCTAGAACCTCTAGGATCTCTCTACTCACTTCTATAGGATCACTAAGAATAACCAAGTGCACCGATCATGTAGCAGAAGTCACCTGCAGTCCCATGTAACAACATAGACAACACAGTGATATCTCTCTGAATACAGATCAAGTAGCAGAAGTCACCTGCAGTCCCATGTAACACATAGACAATACAGTGATATCTCTGAGTACAGGTCAGTAGTAGATGTGACCTGCAGCCTATGTAACACCACAGATACACAGTGATATTCTGAGTACAGATCATGTAGTAGATGTGTGTCCTGCAGTCCTATGTAACACCACAGGTAACACAGTGATATCTCTGAGTACAGATCATGTAGTAGATGTGTCCTGCAGTCCTATGTAACACCACAGATAACACAGTGATATCTCTGAGTACAGATCATGTAGTAGATGTGTCCTGCAGTCCTATGTAACACACAGATAACACAGTGATATCTCTGAGTACAGATCATGTAGTAGATGTGTCCTGCAGTCCTATGAACACCACAGATAACACGTGATATCTCTGAGTACAGATCATGTAGGAGATGTGTCCTGCAGTCCTATGTAACACCACAGATAACACAGTGATATCTCTGAGTACAGATCATGTAGTAGATGTATCCTGCAGTCCTATGTAACACCACAGATAACACAGTGATATCTCTGAGTACAGATCATGTAGTAGATGTGTCCTGCAGTCCTATGTAACAGCACAGATAACACAGTGATATCTCTGAGTACAGATCATGTAGTAGATGTCCTGCAGTCCTATGTAACACCACAGATAACACAGTGATATCTCTGAGTACAGATCATGTAGTAGATGTGTCCTGCAGTCCCCTATGTAAACCACAGATAAACACAAGTGATATCTGCGTACAGATCATGTAGTAGATGTGTCCTGCGTCCTATGTAACACCACAGATAACACAGTGATATCTCTAGTAACGATCAGGTAGTAGATGTTCCCTGCAGTCCTATGTAACACCAAGATAACACAGTGATATCTCTGAGTACAATCATGTAGTAGAGTGTCCTGCAGTCCTATGTAACACCACAGATAACACAGTGATTCTCTGAGTACAGATCATGTAGTTATATGTGTCCTGCGTCCTATTTAACACCACAGATAAACACAGTGAATCTCTTAGTTACAGATCATGTAGTAATGGTCCTGCAGTCCTTGTAACAACCACAGATAAACACAGTGAGATGCTCTAGTACAGATCATGTAGTAAGATGTGTCCTGAGTCTCCTATGTACACCACAGATAACACATTGATATCTCTGAGTTACAGATCTGTAGTAGATGTAGTCCTGCAGCAGTCCTATTACAACCACAGATAACACATGTGATATCTCTGAGTACAGATCATGTAGTAGATGTGCCGGCAGTCCTATGTAAACACCAAGATAACACAGTGATATCTCTGAGTACAGATCATGTAGTAGATGTGTCCTGCAGTCCTATGTAACACCACAAGATAACACAGTATATCTCTGAGTACAGATCATGTAGTAGATGTGTCCTGCAGTCCTATGTAACACCACAGATAACACAGTGATATCTTCTAGTACAGATCATGTAGTAATGTGCCTTGCAGTCCTATGTAACACCACAGATAACACAGTGATATCTCTGAGTACAGATCATGTATTAGATGTGTCCTGCAGTCCTATGTAACACCACAGATAACACAGTGATATCTCTGAGTACAGATCTATGTAGTAGATGTGTCCTGCAGTCCTAGTTAACACCACAGATAACACAGTGATATCTCTGAGTACAGATCATGTAGTAGAATGTGTCCTGCTTCCTATGTAACACCACAGATAACACAGTGATATTCTCGAGTACAGATCATGTAGTGTGTATGTCTGCACGTCCTATGTACACCACAGATAACACAGTGATATCTCTGAGTACAATCATGTAGTAGATGTGTCCTGCAGTCCTGTAATCACCACAGATAACACGTGAATCTCTGATTACAGATCTGTATAGATGTGCCTGCAGTCCTATGTAACACCACATGATACACAGTGATATCCTGAGTCAGACAGTATAGATGTGGTCCTGCGTCCATATGTAACACCACAGATACCACAGTGATATCTCTGAGTACAGATCATGTAGTAGATGTGCCTGCAGTCCTGAGTAACACCACAGATACACAGTGATATCTCTGAGTACAGATCATGTAGTAGATGTTCCTGCAGTCCTATGTAACACCACAGAATAACACAGTGATATCTCTGAGTACAGATCATGTATTAGATGTGTCCTGCAGTCCTATGTAACAACCACAGATAACACAGGGTATATCTCTGAGTACAGATCATGTAGTAGTGTGCCTCAGTCCTATGTACACCACAGATAACCAGTGATATCTCCTGAGTACAGATCATGTAGTAGATGTTCCTGCAGTCCTATGTACACACACACAGATAACACAGTGATATCTCCTGAGTACAGATCATGTAGTAGATGTGTGTCCTGCAGTCCTATGTAACACCACACAAGAAACACAGTGATATCTCTGATTACAGATCATGTAGTAGATGTGTCCTGCGTCCTATGTAACACCACAGATAACACAGTGATATCTCTGAGTACAGATCATGTAGTAGATGTGTCCGCAGTCCTATGTAACACCACAGATAACACAGTGATATCTCTGAGTACAGATCTTGTAGTAGATGCGTCCTGCAGTCCTATGTCAAGCAACAGATAACACAGTGATATCTCTGAGTACGATCATGTAGTAAGATGTGTCCTGCAGGCCTATGTAACACCACAGATCACACGTATCTCTCTGAGTACAGATCATGTAGTAGATGTGTCCTGCAGTCTATGAACACCACAGTAACACAGTGATATCTCTGAGTACAGATCATGTAGTAGATGTGTCGTCAGTCCATGTAACACACAGATAACACAGTGATATCTCTGAGTACAGATCATGTAGTAGATGTGGCCTGCAGTCCATGTACCAGCACGATAACACAGTGATATCTCTGATACAGATCATGTTAGTAGATGTGTCCTGCAGTCCTATGTAACACCACCAGATACACAGTGATCTCTGAGTACAGATCATGTAGTAGATGTGCCCTGCAGTCCTATGTAACACCACAGATAACACAGTGATCTCTTGAGTACAGATAATGTAGTGATTGTGACTGCAGATCCTCATGTAACACACAGATACCACAGTGATACCTCTGAGTACAGATCATGTGTAGATGTGTCCTGCAGTCCTAGTAACACAGCACCAAACACAGTGAGATCTCTGAGTACAGATCATGTGTAGATGTGTCCCTGCAGTCCTATGTAACAAACCACGGATACCACAGTGTATATCTCGAGTACAGATCATTAGTAGATGTGTCCTGCAGTCCTATGTAACACCACGATAACACAGTGATATCTCTGAGTTACAGATCATGTGTAGTTCATCTCCGGCGTCCTAGGTCACCCACAGATAACACAGTGATAGCTCTGATACAGATCAGTAGTTAGATGTGTCCTGCAGTCCCCATGTAATGACAGTATAAATATACATCATGGCTAATCGAGTGATGATATTACTGCACGGTATGTAGCCCAGGAGGATGACCTGGAGTAGGTGTCCGGACGCTCTCATGTTGGTCGGTGTCTGTGCTGGGTTTGGGATGTTTGGATGAGGACACGGAGAGAGATTTGAATATTATACATTGGAATGAATATAACCGGAAGGAATCCGCCCCCAAAATCAGCATAATATCTCACAGGAATAGATATCCCTGGTTGTAGGTTCTAGCGTACCTCTTGTACCTCCACCCTACTGCCTACACGGCCAAACATTCCGCCCTGTCCCGTAGCCGAAGTATAGCACCCTGCCTCCCACAGAACTATTGTCCACGTCGCCCCACACCAGCCATTGGTTATAGTGCCAGGCCCAGTAACCAATGTCCACAGTCAAGATTCCCATGGTACCATTAGTCACAGCACCTGCCCAGTTAGCCACTATTCACAGTCGTCTGTCCCCCAGTAGCCATTACTCACAGAGCATCTTCTCTCGTCTGTGGGCCAATCACCACATTCCCCCGCCCCGCCACAGTAGCACATTAGTAGCAATGCCTGCTCCAGTAGCCCATAGAATATCCAGTGTCCTACCCCAGTAGCTATTATTTACGCTATTTTTACCGATGTAACCATAGTACAGTGCTTCCCCAAATGGCCAATAGTTCTCAGTGCCTGCCGGTCAATATAGCCATATGTTCAATGCTGCACCTGTATCCATTAGTCACGTGCTCTACCCAGAAGCCTATAATTCCAGACCCTGTCCATAGTAAACAATAGCAGCAGAGCCACTTTCCACACGTAGCCATGTCACACATGCAGCCCTAATAGCCACTAATTTAAGCCTTTGATCCTGGTAACCCAAAATCACAGTGCCTTCTTCCAAACCCATAATCAGTCACGTGGCTGCCCCACAGTAGCATCTAACCTGTGCCAGCCCAGGGCCCTGTCACAAGCTTGCCTAAGAGGTCATAGCCCAGTCCTGACCATTTTACAGCAGTCTCAGATGCTCTTTAATTGACTGTAATGTCCTTGGATGTGTCCTCGAGGACCCAGTGGGACTGATCACGTGACTTTCCCCCCTTAGATATCCAACAGTACTAGGGACCCTTTCCTATGTGTCAGGACCCTATGTGATTAAGCTTGTTGATAATACAGAACCGTTGCTGATTGTCATTCTACAAACCAAGGAGAGGGGAAGTTTACCTCTCCCCTTCTTACTTACCCTGGCGGCCCTGGCGGTTGTAGGCTGAGTGCACGGACTTTGTACACAGCTACTACATTATGTTGCCAACTCTTCTCCTCAGTAGTCCCTGCCGTCCACCATTACACTATCGGCACCGGGGGGGTATCTGGCCGTCTGAGGTGTCACAGTAATCGTCATGTTAGGTCATCTCGTGATCTCTGTAATTCTGTATAGTGCCGTGTCCCTTACCCAGTCGCCATTATTTACAGGCCAGTATCTATTAGTCCAGTGGCTGCCCAGGTAGCCATCTAATCATTGGCCTCTACGTCTGTAGCCAAACGTCCTCGAGCTTTCCCGCGTAGCCCCATAGTCAGCTCCAGCCCCAGTGAGCCAGTATCTCAGTCCATTCTCAGGACATAAGTCCCACCCCCGCGCCTCGTCCCCACATAGTCCACTTGCCTGCCCCTGAGAGCCAATAGTATATAATTGTGCCCCAATACTCCCATGCCATGGGGGCACATTATCCTTAGGGGGTTGTCCTCAGTTTCTACTATTTTGTGCTGGTTTGTTTTTTTTTTGTGCTTGGTTTGGCTGATGATCTAGTATTTTGCATTAGAATCATTGTCTTCATTTTTGCTGTCCCCATTAATTTGCGCGCCAACTTTGCGCCATTTCGCTCTCCTATTTTTAACCTCCTCCAGTAATCCGGGGGGGTTTGTGACTTCTAATGGACCGGCTATTGAGTAAACGGTGTCAGAAGGCTTCAGGCGTCATCTCTGCAGGCTCGAATCTCTAGAACAGATATTTTGTTTTTAAAATGAAATACATAATTACCAGTGAAGCGGTGACCTAATACCTAATGGTCTTATTGAGTTCCTGTGGCTGATGGCGAATCGACATCACGATACGTTCCATAGGGTCACAGAACATGCACAATATCACATCCCCCCCTATAGGCCAAACAATCATAGTACACATAATATGAGTATCGTGTGTAGACAGTGTCAGGACCCAGCCCCCGGGCTACACGAGTGGTGGCACTGCGATGGCCTATCGCCGACCTTTTCAGAAAAAAGACCTAAAACATGTCAAAAGAAAATCTCTCGCTGACTCCCCCCCCCCCCCATCTCCCCTCCCCCCGCGCGCAGCCGACTTATATCAGCACAGACATAACGAGGGGGATTCCGATTTGTGCGAAAATCAGACCCGTGGTGTCTTTACTAAGGGCCTGTATCGCGTTTTCCGGTCGGGTTACGCAATCTTTCCGTTTTGCACCATTTTCCTGAATTGCCCCGGGTTTTGGACCATCGGCGATCGGATTGTGGGCGCATCGGCGCCGGCCTGCCGCAACGCGGAAATCGGGGGCGTGGGCGTATTA
>WNYA01002570.1:0-35419 GCA_019512145.1 Engystomops pustulosus | reverse complement strand
GTGGTTATGCGGTTATGGTTAGAGGGGCTTGGGGTTCTACGGTTAGGGTTATGGTTAGGGGCGTTAGGTTGAATGGTTAGGGGGTTCTCGGGTTACGGTTTAAGGGTTACGTTTGGCGGGTTTGGGTTAGGTCGGGGTTACTGTTACGGCTTAGGGGGTTAGTGTACGGATGAGGGTGTATGGTTACGGGTAGGGTTACGGTTAAGGTTAGGGTGAGGGTTCCGGGTAAGGGGTGGTGTGGGGTAGGGATAGGGTTAGGGGGGTGGTTACGGTTAGGGGCGCTGGGGTTTAGTTACCGGTTGTAGGGGGTTAGTGTTTATGGTGTAGGGTGGCTGAGTGTTAACGCGGTTCAAGGGTTACGACTATAGGTGGATGTTGGGGTTAAGGCTTACGTTAGGGGGTTGGGGTAAGGGATAGGGTTGGGGTCTCGGGTTAGCGTAGCGGGCTTAGGGGTTATGGGTTATGGTTAGAGAGGTTAGGGTTATGGGGTCACGGGGTTCGGGGGTTACGGGGGTTGCGGGGTTGGGGGTTAGGTTTGACGGGTTTTAGGGTCATGGTTAGCGGGTTTATGGGTTACAGGGGGATTGGGTTACGGTTAGTTACTCGCTGGTTTTTATAGGGGTTACGGTTAGGGGTGGGGTTGGTGGGTTAGGTTACGGTTAGGGGCTTTGGGGTTAGGGTTGGGGTTAGGGTCATCATTGTTAGGGGGTTTGATGGTTAGAGGGGTTGGGGTCTACATTTAGGGGTTACTGCCGGGGGTTATGGTTATGGTTAGGGGGTTGGGGTTAGGGGGTTAGGGTTACGGTTAGGGGGTTGGGGTTACGGTTAGGGAGTTAGGGTTGGGGGTTAGGGTTATGGTTTCCGGGGATTAGGTTCGGTTAGGGATACTAGGTTATGGTTACCGGGGTTAGGGTACGGTTACGGTTTAGGAGGGGGTTTTAGGGTAAAGGGTCACGGGTAGGGAGGTGTGGTAAGGGTTTAAGGGGGTTGGGGTTAGGTTACGGTTAGGAGACAGGGGTTTTAGGTTACGGTTAGGGTATATGGTTAGGGGGTTAGGGTTTTTTTTTTAAGTTGGGGTCTATGGTTACCGTGGTTAGGGTTACGGTATAGGGGGTTGGGGTAGGTCATGGTTTAGGGGGTTTGGGTTTATGTTTAGGGGGTTGGGGTTAACTGTTGAGGGGGTTGGGGTTAGGTTTGGGGTAGGGTTCGGCTCTAGTGGGTCAAGGGTTAGGTTACGGTTAGCGGTAAGGTTAGGGGGTTTTTGGGGTCAGGGGATCAGGGTTCCGGTTATGGGGTTGGGGTTAAAGGTTACGGTTTGGGGTTAGAGGGGTGTGGGGGGGTTATGTCTGTAGGGTTACCGGTAGGGGTTTAGGCGTTACGTAGGAGGGTTAGGGTTACGGTTAGGGGGTAAGGGTTACGGTGTTAGGGTTACGGTTAGGGGGTAAGTGGGTTGGGTTAGGTTAGGGGGTTAGGGTTAGGGTCTTGGGGTGAGGGTTACGTTGGGGGTTGGGTTATTTTGGTTAGAGGTTAACGTTAGGTTGTGGGAGTTAGGCGGTTACAGTTTAACTGTTGGCGTTCAGGGTTACGTTAGGGGGTAAGGTTAGGGGTTCAGGGTTAGGCGACGGGTTGGGGTAGGGATAGGGTGCTGTTAGGGTCGTTGGGGTATAGGTTACGGTTGGGGTTAGGATTAGGTTAGGGTTCAGTTAGGGGGGTGGGGTTAGGGTTACGGTTATGATGGGGTTTACGGTTAGGGGGTTAGGGTTTTACGGTAGGTTTTGTTACTGTTATGGGGTAAGGGTTAGGTTTACGTTAAGGGGGGTAGGCTTACGGGGTTTACGGGTACGGTTTAGGTTATTGTTTACGGTTAGGGGGTATGGTTGGGTTCCGGTTACGGGGGTAGGTTACGGGTTAGGTTACCACGGTATTAGGGTTATGGTTACGGTTAGGGGGTAAGGGTTAGGGTAACGGTTAGGGGGTTGGGGCATTTAGGCGGTGACGTTATGGGGTTTGGAGTAACTGAGGTTACGGAATTATCGGTTAGGGTTAAACGGTTTAAGGGGGTTATGGTTAGGGGGTTAGGTTAGGGTTGGTCTAGGGGTTGGGGTTACCCTTAGGGTTATGGGTTTCCAGAGTAGAGTTGGGGTTAGGGTTTACAGTTAGAGGTGGTTGGCGGTTATGGGTTACTGTAGGGGGTAGGGTTAGGTTACGGTTAGAGGGGTTTAGGGTTTACGTTATTAGGGGGTGAGGGGTAAGGGTTTAGCGGTTAGGATGGTTAGGGTTAGGTCACGGGGTTCAGGTGTTACGGTTAGGGGGTTAGGGTTAGGGTGTTGGGGTAGGGTAGGGTTGGGTTGGGCCTTAGGGTTGGAGTTTAGGGTCTGTTAGGGGGTTATGGTTTTAGGGGTTTTAGGTGTTACGTTTAGAGGGGGGTTGGGGTTACGGTTAGGGGGTTGGGGTTAGGGTTACGGTTAGGGGGTAAGGGTTAGGGTTATGGTTATGGTTTTGGTAGGGATAAGGGTTTTAACAGTTAGGGGGTTGTGTTAGTGGGTTACGGTTAGGGATAGCGTTGGTATTATGGGGTTAGGGGTTTTGTGGGTTTGGTTCGGTTAAGGGGGTTGCGGCTTACTGTTACCTGTTAGGGGCGTTGGGGTAAGGGTGGGTTAGGGTCATGGTTATGGGGGTTAATGGTTTAGGGGGTGGGTTACGTAGTGTGGTTGGGGTTAGGTTTGGGGTTTAGGGTTCCGGGTTGGGGTAAGGGATAGGGTTACGGTTAGGGTGTTTGGGGTGAGGGTGGGGTTACGGTTAGGGTTAACGGGTTATATGGGGTTGGGGTTAGGGTTACGTTAGGGGAGCTTTCGGCTTAAGGGGTTATGGTTACAGGTTATCGAGGTTTAGGGTTACGGTTAAGGGGGTTTTAAGGGTTTAAGTGGGGTAAGGTTACGGGGTCAGGTTCGGTTAGAGGTTATGTTACGGTTAGGGTAAGGGTATGGTTACGGCTATTACTGCGTGTTAAGGTTTAGAGGGTTTGGGTTTGGGTTTAGGGGGTTGGGGTTACTTTTAGGGTTAGGGTTACAGTTAGGGAGTTAGGGTTGGGGTTAGGGTTAGGGGTAAGGGTTGGGTTACGGTTAGGGAGTTAGGGTTCGTGGTTTAAGTTTAAGGTTACGTTAGGGGGTTCGGTTATGGTCACAGGGATTGAGGTAGGTTACGGTTAGGAGGGTCTTGGGTAAGGGTCCGGGGGTTAGGGTGGGCTTAAGGGTTGGGGTTAGGGTCATGGTTATGAGGGGTTATTGTTTAGCGGGCCTAGGGTTATGGTTAGGGGGTTGGGGTTTTACGGTTAGGGGGTTGGGGTTAGGTTTGGGGGTTAGGGTTACGGTTAGGGGTAAGGGTTGGTTCGGTTAGGTTCGGGGGTTGGGTACGGATAAGGGTTACACGGTTAGGGGGTTGGGGTAGGTTACTACGGTAGGGAATACGTCTGGATACAGGGGGTTGGGTTGGGGTTAGGGTTACGGTTAGGGTTAGGGTTAGGTTTAGGTTGGTTCGGTTAGGGGTAGGCTTCGGGTTAGGGTTACAGTTAGGGGTAAGGTTTAGGGTTAGGGGGTTAGGGTTTTAAACGTTTCAGGGGGTTTGGGTACAGTGTTTTCGGGTTCGGTTAAGGGTTGGGGTTAGGGTTCGGTGTGGGGGTAAGGGTTAGGGTTTAAGTTTAGGAGGTTGGGGTAAAGGGTTTGGGGTTTACGTTTAGGAGTTAGGGTTGTCGAGGTTATGGTTACGGTTATTGGGATAAGGGTTTCGGGCTTACGTTAGGGGGTTAGGCCGTAGGGGGGTTAGGGTTAGGTTTAGGGTAGGGTTAGAAGGTTTTGGGTTAGGGTATACGGTCTTATCTTATCTGGTTAAGGGGTTAGGGTAAGGTATTACGGGTTACGCCGTTAGGGGTTGGGTTTTTTTTTTTTAGGGTTACGGTTAGGGGGTTAGGGGAAAGGGTTATGGTTACGGTTAGGGGGTTAGGGTTATAGGTTAGGGGGTTGGGGTTAGGGTTACGGTAAGGGGGTTGGGGTAAGTGTTTGGGTTACGGTTATGGTGTTTCTGGTTAGGGTTACGGTCTTAGGGGCTTAGTCGGTTACGTTAGGGGCTTAGGGTTGGGTTGGGGTTACGGTTAGGGAGTAGGGTATTTGGGTGTTAGGGTTACCGGTTAGGGGGGTAGGCGCTTTCAGGTGTGACCGCGGTAGGGGGTTAGTGTCTACCGGTTAGGGGTTAGGGTACGGTTAGGTGGGTTGGGTTACGGTTAGCGTTATGGTTACGGGGTTAGGGTATAGGGTTTAGGGTCACGGTTAGGGGGTTTGGATTAGATTACTGTTTGGGGTTGGGGAAAGGGTTAGGCTATCGGTCTTAGGGGGTTCGGGTAAGGTTGGGTTGGGGGTAGGGTTAACGGTTATGGGTGTTACTGTGTTGTGGTTAGCGGTTAGCAGTTATGGAGTTAGTTTGGGGTTACGGTTAGGGGTTAGGGTTTGGGGGTTAGGTGTTTTACAGTTTAGGGAGTTAGGGTGGGTTAGGGTTACGGTTAGTATGGGTTATGGGTAAGCGGCTTACGGTTAGGGGGTTCGGTCCGTGTTGTGGTTAGCTGGATAAGGGCTTATTGTTACGGTTAGGGTTACGTTCAGGGTTAGTGGGTTAGGGTAGTGTTAGATGGATTACTAGTTAGTGGGGTTTGGGGCTAAGGGTTAAGGGTTAGGGGTGTTGGGAAAGGTTAGGGTTTACGGTAGGTGGTTACGTTGGGGTAGGTGTTATCTGCTTAGGGTGTTAGGGTTGGGCGTGAGGTTACGCGTTAGGGGAGGTTGGGTTGGGGTTAGGGTTTACGGTTAGGGGTTTTAAGATTTGGGCTTCGGGTTCGGGTAGGGGAGTTTGTTAGGGGTTGGGTTATGGTTACGGGGCTTTTGGGGTTACGGTTAGGGGTAAGGGTTAGAGTTTCGGTTAGGGGGTTGAGGTAAGGGTTGGGATTAGGGTTACGGTTAGGGGGTTAGGGTTAGGGTTAGGGGGTTTGGGAAAGGGTTAGGGTTGGGGTTAGGGTTACGGTTAGGGGGTTAGGGAAAGGGTTAGGGTTTGGGGGTTAGGGTACGGTAGTGTATTAGGGTTGGGGGTTAGGGTTACGGTTAGGAGGGGGTTAGGGTTTGGTTAGGGGTTAGGGTTGGGCTTAGGGTTGGGGTTACGGTTAGGGGTTAAGGGTTGGGGTTAGGGTTAACGGTACGGTTGGGGTAGGGGTTAAGGTTTTGGGGTTACGGTTAGGGGGTTTGGGTTATGGTTATGGGGTTGGGGTTACGGTTAGGGGGTTATGGTTATGGTTACGGTTTAGGGGTACAGGTTTAGGGTTACGGTTAGGGGGTTGGGGTAAGGTTAGGTTACGGTTAGGGTTACGGTTAGGGGGGTTTGAGGGTAAGGGTTTTGGGGTTAGGGTTCCTCGTTTGGGGGTCATAATGGTTTGGGGTTTAGGGGGTAAGGTTTAGGGTTACGGTTAGGGGGTTGGGGTAAGGGTTAGGGTTACGGTTAGGGTTACGGTGAGGGGGTTGGGGAACAGGGTTATGGTTACGGTTAGGGGGTTGGGGTAAGGGTTGGGGTAAGGGTTACGGTTTGGGGGTTTAGGTCTGTTGTTTGCTTAGGTTGTTGTGGTTTACGGTTAAATCCCACATAAAAAGAAGTTCCTAGGGTGATCACTGAATTCTGTAACCATATACTCCTATCTTCCACAGGATAACGTGGACAAGCGTCTTGGGAAAATCCAGACTTTCCAGTAGTTTTCGGACAGCGATGAGTCTTCTGGGGACCATGACAAGGTCAATGTATCCATTGTCGGCCTGGTGTCAAAAATCACCTGAGGACTTTACAATCCTGATACCTTATCAAACTTGTCGGGACCGGACCATCTCACTTTGGCATCCCATAGTAATTCCTCTGAAAGTAAAATACATTAATTGGTGGCGAAGAATCCCAGGATCCTACAGAGGGAGAGAATGGGTGCAACGGCTATTGATCCAGATTCAGTCGGATGCCGGCAGTTCCTGATGGGGAGCTCTCCTGCCAGGGAACTATTTTCAGGGATGTTGGTCCCGGGAGACTGGCGGAAACTCTTCACACGAAAGAAATTGAGAGACAGTCCTGATGATCACCGGAAGCCTGTACCAAACGTCTGAGGGGCATCATTTGACATCATGTCAGACAATACTCTACTAAAAACGGGCGCAACCGTATCCACGGGAGACTGCTAAGATATCTCGGAAAATATTCTTATGGGCAGAAGAAATGTTCCGCCGTCGATTCGATTTCCAGTCATCCAGCTGAGGTGCTCAGAGAAAGTGGTGGCAGATATCTCAGATCCTCCCACACGAGTGGATTCGAACCAGTAGGCTCTTCCAGGAGCTATTTTACGATGGGGGGCTACCCGCCATTGATGTTATTATTTGCCTCAAGGAAGAACTGCAAGGTGGAAAATAATTCTTACTCATCCTTAATGCCACGAGAGGTTCTGTATGGAAGGGTGCTTTATGCCGCCTTCTCACAGGTCCTGCGGAGACAAGACCCCGTTGATGAGGTGCTGTATCATTATGTGGTCAGTCCAGCCAGCCTTATCCCTGGTCACATCCTTCTGGTCCGAAGAAGATTTGGTTTCGCGAATGCTACATAAGTTAGCAATGCACCTTCCTTCATTCTCCCGAGAGGCCGACCTTCTGCATCGAGGGACCACGTCCCTGCATCAAAGAACCCGGGCTTCGAAAATTCTCAGTCTGCTATCGTATAAGTGGAAGTAAAACCTTAAAAGTAGTAGGAAGCCGCGTACTCATCGCCGATATCTTAAAATATCTTGGTCCTGGATGCCCCCCCGCCCCTACACCAGGATTCTCCTAATATCTGTCAGATCCTTGATGTTCTGCAGGACGGGTTTATAAAAGGCTACGACCCAGCACCTTGAAAGTCCAGGCCAGCGCCAGCAGAACACAGGTGGGGAAAAAGGGTTTTCCAGGCGCCTGTAACAGCTTACGGTCCTCTATGAGGGAGTCCATCCTCCTCAGTGGATCCATCTTTGATGCCCCTACTTCGCGAGCCTCCTTTTGGAACCTTTGACTCCAGCTACACGCGTTTCTTGACCGCTTTCCTAATAGCCATCACCTCGGCTGGAAGGCTAAGCGAGTTACAAGCCTTGTATCTGTGAGCCCTATCTGTCTGTATCTGAGGATAGGATCACACTTAAGCTTGACAGGATTTTTTCTGCCTAAGGTTGTTCTCTAATTTCCAATAGGAATCAGATTCTTACCAACGTTTTGTCTCATCCAAAAAAGTCCCATGGAGGAGAAGTTGGCACCATCTCTTTTTGGTGTAATCGCGCACGGTGTTAACTTATCTTGATGCGTCCATCCTTGTTCTACACTCTTGAGGTGATCTGATGAGGGGGGGGGGTCATCGATTGGTTAGAATCTGCAAAGCTGCCACATGGGAGCTGAAAATATCACTTTGTAACGGCCAATCGATGAGCTGTCCTATCTTCCAGAATATCATGCCCTCTTTCGCGTGCTTCAGGCTGTGGTCCCTCCTAACTGGGGATAATTTGGTATGTCTCCAGCGGGGCCGCTCATGGGGGATGATCATGGAAACTGGTATTTAGCCTCCCTGGTAATGGTTAATTCGGTTTCCCATGTCACACCATACGAGCCCCCGTTTATCCCTCCCACTTGTATAAGAAGTTATGTTATTCCCCTGTGTATGTGAATCTACATACTAAATAAAATGGAAGTTTGATCCTATACCGGTGTAGTTATGTTGGTAACACTGAGGGTGGGATGATTGTGGGATGGGGCCTTTTAATACTCCTCAATTTTTCCTGTCCACGCAGAAGAAGGGGAAGGAACATCCGGGGTCCGTCATGGGCACTGACTTATGGAAACCGAATTTACGGCTGAGGACCTACTTCCTATTGTTTCTTAGTTTCCTCTGCCCTCACCTGGAGTTGAGTTTGTCCCCTCTTCACCTGAATCCTAGTCTCCGGTCGTCTATGGAGATTTATTTCAGGACCACTGTTTTGCCTGGAGAGGGGGAATACAGTTACAATCCTTGCGCTGTCCCTCGTCGTCCTGTTGTGCGTCTTTGAAGTTCTTTTTGCAGCCGTGGTCACAGAGTCTTGGGGTGTTCTGGTTGCCGTATGTCGGGTTAATGATCGATGGGGGGGGGGGGGGGGTTCTAGTCAGGGGCTCCATGTCCACAAATGGGTGTAATCTCCTGCATCAAAGGCTTTTGGATCATTAGTACCATGAAGTTTTAGAGCTGTTTTTGTTGATTCACAGCGGACACTGGCTTTGATAGGGCTGATGGCTGTCTCTGGCCCTGGCTTTATGTGATGTCATTGTGTCCCAAGTAACATGGATAAGGGTTTTGGTGTGGGCCCTATGGCTTTTGGGTGAGACTTTGATCATGTAACTTGAGGTTTTCCTTGTATTTTGGAGGTTCGGGTGCGTAGGACTGAGTTTTTTTGCTGTTTACAATTTGCCGGCTGTTTAATGACGGTTTAGTGTAAGTTTCGGCTCCTCTTAGGAATGTGTTTCCTTCACTTAGCATTGGGCGCTGCCCTCCAACTGTGCGTAAGGTCTTTTAGTTTCAGGGGATGGATGGATAGGGGCCTGTGTATAGGGTGCTGTGGCTGGGGGGCCATGTATCGGGGGCCCCCCATGTATCTGAGACATGTATCGCGGGCCATTGTATCGGGGGTCGGGGCCTGTATCTGGGCCGGACACGTTCTACTTGTTTTGGCAGTTATATTACTTCACTTTTGCTTCTTTGCTAACGCATTATCTTTTTTCACATTTTTTCACGGTTTCTCATCCAACACCCCTGTGGGTGAGGTCTCCGGGTCCCTGCACGGCTTGCAAAAACAGCCTAGAGGTTCACGATTAAATCAGACCATTATTAGTGGTCGCAATTTAAGGGGCGTCGTCATCTGCTACATTATTCGCCTTATGCGACAGATTACCAACAAATACTAATCCAGCCCCTACCTGGATCGATTCCGCGTCTTTCTTTCTTTCTTCTGCTACCCCCCGAGTTGGCGTGGTGGGACAGTATCCCGGCGGCAGGATGGTACGGGGCAGCAATAGATGCAGCAATAGTGGATGTGACAATACCAGGGTGTCGCCAGAGGAAGAGTGGTATCACATCAGCTGGAGGACACCAGGGATTGTTTGCTGTATACCCCCTGTTGGCTCCATACTTTTGGACACCAGGTTGGAAGGAGATGTGTTGATTTTTTGTTGGTGCTGGGGCTATCGGCCAGGGTTATTAGATTTGTGGATACATGACCTCCTCCGATGGTGGTTTTTTAAGGGGTAACACTGCCTACATGCCCTTTACATATGGCGGCAATACATGGGGTAACACGGCCCTACCTGCCCTTACATAATGGCGGCATACAGGGTGTTTCTGGTTGTTAATGGTAAAGTGGAATGGTAAAATTGTGTAATATTCAAACAAAGAAATGGTTACATATCATGGTGTTTAGTAAGCGGTGTCCGCGCCCGAGTCACCCCACAAATGGAGAATGTGGAAGGCAATGGGTTTCTGTGTGGTATTTCATTATTTGGGGATATGTGGTATCGAAGTGGCCAATCCGGTCCTTGTACAGAAGATGTGCATTCTTATTTGAGCCGTCAGGGGAAATCGAGCAGACAAACAAAACCAGAGTCAGAGAGGATGAAGCCAGCAATGAGGAAGTGGGAGGTTAGTTATCCAGATTGCAGAGTCAGCCATCCACCACAAGTGCTGAACCATGGCAGGTCCGAGGCGCACGGGGGCCCGGGACACAAGCGGGCACATACACCACAGAGCGCTGGAACCACGTAGGGCAGGTCCTGAGCTGCACGGCCTCGGCACACTTACCCAATACCTCACAGGTGTCAGAACCTGCATGGGGGCCCGGACACACTGCGGAGCACTCCACCCACAGGTGCTGGAACCAGTGCAGGTCCTGAGGCTGCACGGGGCACCGTCCACGGAGGAGCACATACACCACAGAGTGCTCGCACCAGTGCATGGTCCTGCTCGGCGACATGGGGAGCCCACGGAACACCGGGAGCCCATACACCAACAGAGTGCTGGAACCAGTGCGAGGGGCCGCGGACCCAGTACGGAGCACATACACCACAGAGTGCTGGAACCAGTGCAATGTACCTGCGCTACAGAGGGGCCCGGACACACGGAGCACATACAACACAGAGTGCTGGAACCAGTGCAGGTCCTGAAGGTGCACGTGGCCCGGACCCACCAGGCACATACACCACAGAGTGCGGAACCAGTGCAGGGTGCCCGGACCCACGGAGCACAATCACCACTAGAGTGCTGGAACCAGTGCATGTCGTACTTAGGCTGCACGGGGCCCGGACGCACGGGAGCACTATACACACACAGATGCTGGAACCAATGCATGTCCTGAGGCTCAACGGGAGCCCGACACCTCGGAGCGCATACACCCACAGAGTGGCTGTGACACCAATGGCATCGTCCTGCTTCTACATGGGGGCCCGACTCACATGGAGCACAACAACCAAGACGCTGCTGGAACCCAGTGCAGTCCTGAGGCTTCAGGGCTCAGGCAGACGGAGCACATAACCCCCCGAGTGCTGGAAAACTAGTGCGGTCCTGAGTCCTTCCAGAGCACAATAACCGCCACATAGTGCTGGAACCAGTGTCGGACTCCTGCAGTGCTGCACGGGTGGCCTCAACGACACACTGAGCATCTTTACCCAGAGCCATGGTGTAACTACCTGCTTCAATCTCTGCTCCACATGCATCAGGGAAAGTTCCAGGTCTTCAGAATTCTGCGACATTCCGGTTGGTGTCACTTTGGCGGGTCAGGCCCGTTGCCCTCCGGGCAAAAAGGGGCCGCTCGTACGCCTCATGCTATGAGCATTCAGGCGAGCTGTACAAGGATGGCTAAAGAATGTTCCGGGCTTAAAGGGCAAGGTAAAAATGTTTATACAAGTGGATTAGATGTTTTCCAATTGTTTTAATAAAGCTGTGACCCTGCTCCCCACTAATTTCTCCAAAAATTGCTGGTTGTTTTAACTTGGGTATTGTGAGGGTTGCTTGCCCGCCAGGTGGCTACAATGTTGTACAGTGTTCCCGCCAGTCCACACATTTTTCCAAAGACCGTCCCATCCACCTCACCTGCAGTGGCATGCAGAATATAACTTTCCTATGTAAACTAAAAGCATAAAATGGAGTTCCTGGTTCATTGAGAGAAAATCTCTGCCACATTCATTTATTTTAGGCTCCATCAATCTTCCCTTTAGCCCCTGGACTCGCTACCTCTTTAACTGTTATGAAGGTCTGCTTTCTTGGAGCAGGATTCATCTGCACTCGCCTGACATAGGGGCGAAGTCTGCTGCCGCCAGTAGAGGGCGAAAAGGAACTCGCTTGCTGCTGGGCCAGTATCAGACGAATGAACTGCTGCTCAGCAGCCAGATACGAGGGTGATGGACTGCAGCCTGGCCAGATAAGCGGGCCCGAAGGTCTTCTGCTTTCGGACCCGATAGAGGAGGGTCGATGGACTGCTGCCCGGCCATACTAGAGGCAAGGACTGGCCTGCACGGGCCAGATAGAGGGCGATGGACTGCCTTCCCGGGAGATAGAGGAGAGGGCGAAGGCCTGCTGCCGGGCCAGCTGATGGCGAAGGACTGCTGCTCTGTGTTCTGGCCAGATAGAGGGCGAAGGACTGCTGCTCTGCAGATAAGGGCGAAGAACTGCCTGCTCGGTGCGGCCAGATAGAAGGGCGAGGACTGCTGCCCCGGGAAGATAGAGGAGAGGTCATGGACTGCTTCCGCGCCAGCTAGAGGGCGAAGGAACTGCCGCCCGGCCAGATAGAGGGCGAAGACTGGCTGCCCCGGCTCCAGCTAGAGGGCGAAGGACTGCTGCCCGGCCCCGCTATAGGGCGAAGGCCGCTTGCTGCTCGTGCCACTAGACGGCGAAGTCTGCTGCGCGGCCAGATAGAGGGTGATGGACCTGCTTCGCCCCAAAAACGGCCAATAGAGTGTTTGGACTTCTGCCCGGCCAGATGAGGGCGAAGGACTGCTGCTCAGGCGGCCCAGATCAGCTGGCGAAGGACTGCTGCTCGGCCAAAAGAGGTGCGAGGGACTCTGCCCGGGAAATAGAGGAGAGGCAAAGGCCTGCCTGTCCCGGCCAGCTAGAGGCGAAGGACTGCCTGCCCCCGTTCCAAATAGACGGAGAAGGACTCACTGCTGCCGCGCGCCAGAATATAGGGCGGGACTGTCTTGCCACGACCACTGAGGGCGAAGGCTACCTGCTGCACAGTCCCAGCTAGAAGCGCGCAGGACTAGCTGCCGCCCGGCCCAGCAGAGGGCGAAGAACTATCTCCAGTCCCTAGAAGAGCGAAGGACTGCTGTCCCGGCCAAGCTTAGAGGGCGAAGTTGCTTGCTGCCCGGCAAGGGGGGGGGAGGAGAGGGCGCCGCTGTGGGGGTTATGTATTATGCGGGGAAACATTTGCTTGATGCCCGCTGCCTGAAGGCTCTTTATGGCCCAAACTAAGTGATGAGGAAAGCAGAGCTTGTAAGAACCAGTCTTTATTTTTGCCATTAGGAGCCCTGCTGTCTCGGATAGTGTCCAGTGCCGGACATTACAAGTCATCCAGCGGTCATTTAATATCTCTATCATATCCTCATGGATGATAATTTGCACGTTACAGTCAGAGAGGTAAAGGACAATTCTTCTGTTTTGCAAGTGACTGCACATTGTGAATTTCTTCAGAATACAACCCCTTTCCCTCCCAAGCCCCTTCCTCTTTCCTGTCAAAATAGGTTTTCGAAGGAACAGTTTAGTGGCAAAATACAAACCATAATTCTTCATAATTCCAAAAATGCCAAGTTCCCATTTAGTTAAAATATTTGGCAATAAGCCAATATTTCATATATAATAACCTCAGCTTTCTATGATCCTGTGGTCATCTGCTTTATATCTTCTGCCGAAGTAGAGGAAGAAGACCACCTGCTGCCTGGTGAGAAGAGAGGGGGGACTGCTGCACGGTGAGACGAAAGGGGGGACTGCTGCCCAGTGAGACGAGAGGGGGGACTGCTGCACGGTGAGAAGAGAGGGGGGAACTGCTGCCTGGTGAGAAGAGAGGGGGGACTGCTGCACGGTGAGAATAAGGGGGGACTGCTGCCCGGTGTGGAGAAGAGAGTGGGGACTGCTAGCCCTTTGAGAAAGAGGGGGGACTGCTCTGCCCGTGATCGAAAGCGACGAGGGGGGACTCGCTGGCCCGGTGAGAAGAGAGGGGGACCTTGCTGCACGGTGCCTAAGAGAGGGGGTACTAGCTGGACGCCCGGTGAGAAGAGAGAGGAGGGGTACTGCGTGCCGTGAGAAGAGAGGGGGACTGCTGCCCGGTGAGAAGAGAGGGGGGACTGCTGCCCGGTGAGAAGAGAGGGGGGACTGCTGCCCTGTGAAATAGAGGGGGGCTGCTGCCCGGTGATAAGAGAAGAGGGGGGACTGCTGCCCGTGAGAACAGAGAGGGGGGACTTGCTGCCCCGGTGAGAAGAGAGGGGGGACTGCTGCCCTTCCTTGAGAAGAGACAGAGTGGGGGACTGCTGCCCTGTTAGAAGAGTAGTGGGTGTCCTGTGCTGCCCCCCTGGTGAAAGAGAAGGGGGACCTTGCTGCCCGGTGAAAGCAGAAGGGGGGACTGCTGCCTCGGTGAGAAAGAGAGGGGGACTGCTGCCTTGTGATAAGAGAGTGGGCGAGGACTGCAGCCTGGTGATACCTTGCATGTTGGGTGTAGTAATGTGGCAATGAGTCCAGTTAATGTGGTAGCTCATTTTTATCTTATCCAACCCCCACCAGCCCTGACCTCCAATGTAAACCGCTCCACACTTCAATCCAACTACAGCAATCTATGACTAATAACTTCATCAATTTGTCCAACTAACCATCCTTTTAACCCTTCAGTTGGCCCACTCTACCATCAATCTGAGAACTGGCAAGTAACCCGAAAGTGTGGACTCGGATTTCCTATGCAAATTCTGGTTGTTTGTCTACTGTCTCTATCTATGGCTTCGTATTAAGTCGAGCCCAGGCACCTAAGAGGGTCCCTCCCTCCGATACTCCAGTGGTATGTCCGACACTTTTCAACTCATGTACTTCAACTGTTCTTCCAGTCTGTCAATGCAGCAAACCTTTCCTAACCAACAGCCATCCCAAATGATTGCCAGAAACTGACCCACCCTAAACTAAAGCTACGTCACTCCTAATCTTTATCTATTGCAGCCAATCCTACCCTGCGCACTTAAGTTCAATGGGTTCACAACCCATTCTGTGTCAGATCACAAACGCACGCAGTCTTCGTTCCTTTCCTGGACAGAACTCCACTATGTCCACTAACAACCCAAGACTTCGCTGTCCAACTAGACACCAGACCCGTCCCATACTGGCCACCAGACCCGCAACTGGTCCACCCAGACCGTTCCCAACGGCCACCTATCCAGACTACGCTCCCACACTGGCCACCCGACCCGTCCCCCTGGCCACCAGACCCATCCCACTATTCACCCATCACCCCATCCTCCCAATATCATCCAGACCCATCCCAACAGTCACCAACCATCCACTAAGCCCAGACTCACCCACATGCACCCAGACCATTCCCTAACGAGTCACAGACTATCCCAACTAGTCCACCCAGACTCATCCCAACTGGCCACCAGACTCATCCCAACTGGTCACCAGACTTATCCCAACTGCTCCACAGACGCTATCCCAACTGTGCACCAGACACTTCAATCCCAAACTGTTCCCCAGACTCATCCCAACTTGTCACCAGCTTTCCCACTAGTCCCCAGACTTATGTCCCACTAGCACCAGACTCATCCCACGGTTCCCCATACCTCCCCCAACTGGTCACCAGACTCTGCCAACTGGTCCCGCAGACTTCATCCCAACTGGTCACCTAGACTTAACTCCCAAGCTAGTACCAGTCTTATCCAACTACACACTCATCCCACCTGGTCACCAGCACTCATCCCAACTAGCCACCAGACTCATCCCCCTAGCAACCAGACTCGTCCCAACTAGCCGCCAGAAACTACTCCCCAACACCGCCAGCCTCGTCCCAACTATCCCACCAAACTCGTCCCAACTAGCCACCTGCACTCGTCTCTAGACTATCCCCTAACTCGTACACCAATCTAGTCACCAACTCTCCCAACAACCCATCACCAACTAGGACCAAACAATTCATCCAACTAGTCACAGACCAGCCCAACTAGTCCCAGACCCATCCCAACAGTCACCAACTCATCCCAACTAGTCACACAAATCTCGTCCCAACTACCACCAGACTCTTCCCCCTAGTCACCAGACTCGTCCCAACTAGCACCAACCTCATCCCAACTAGCCATCCAGACTCGTCCCAACTATCCACCAACTCGTCCCAACTGGACTCACCACACTCGTCCCAACATGGTCCCAGACTCTGTCCCACCTGTCACCAGACTCGTCCCAACTAAGTCCCAGACTCGACCCAACTATCACCAGACTCATCCCAACTAGACAGTTATGCTGTGCTTACAACAACAGTATAGTTCTTTTTTCTGGCACAGACATGGATGACCCATTTACATCCTTCATGACTTTCAAGATTTCGAGACACGACACATTACTCACAAAAAGTTTGGAAAATGTAAAGAAATTGAGGGATAATGAACATGTGTTAGAGGTGGAAGTAATTAGACCTCAGCTGATGGAGGACTGGAGACCGTGTGGTGTTTTATGTAGATGGAGGACTGGAGACAAGCTCATGGAGCAGGTAGTAATTGGTGATCTAGCTACTAGGCTTTGAGACATGTTTGTGAGGTGATAGACTTCAGCTGCTGGAGGACTGGAGAAGCGTGGTGTTATGAGACCTCCGCTCCGCTGGAGGACTGGAGACTGTGGTGGTGGTTACGTAACTCGCTGATGGAAGACTAAGACTTTGGGTGGTGTGATGTTATATAGGCCTCAGCTGTGGAGGACATGTAGACGTGGTGGTATAGTGTAGACCTCAATCTGATGAGGCCTGGAGACGTGGGTGGTAGTAGTGTAGACTCTCAGCTGCTGGAGGACCTAGAACTGTTGGGGTGGTGGATGTTATGTATACTCCGTTGAGGGAGGACTGGAGACTTGTGGTCCGGTCGATTGGATGTTATGTAAAGACACACAAATCCAGCTGAATGAAGGACTTGAGACTTGTGGTTGTGTGGTGGATGATATACTATGCATACACCCTCATCTGATAAACTCTGTTTTGCTTTATTTTTTGGGGCCCGTTTTTTATAAGCAAGCTGATCTCAAAATACTCATACGTTATTTGACTCATTTTACATAAAATGATAATTGGTACACCTGTCAAACTCAGATGGCGCTTTTTTTAACATACTGCTAAAAACGGGCTCCAGAATAGCCATGCTCTCACAACGCCACAGTGTTGTACCGCCAGCCTGTCCTCAAAGACATATATGTCGACCAGGTAGTAGTGTAGACCTCAGCGCTGGAGGAATTGGTCGAGACATGTGGTGGTAGTAGTAGTATTAGTAGTGTAGACCTCTAGCTGCTGGAGGAGTTGGAGACAATGTGTGTTATAGTGTAGACCTCAGGCTTCTGAGGATTGGAGACACGTACGTGGGTAGTAGTGTGGGGTAAACCTCTCAGCGCTAGAGGATCTGGATGAGCATGTGGTGGCTATTAGTGGTAAGGCTCTGCTGCAGAGGAATTGGGAGACACGGCTATGTGGTGTAGTATTGTAGACCTCAGCTTTCTGAGGATTGGAGACCTGTGGTGGTAGGTAGTGTCACCTCATCTGCTGGAGCGATTGGAGACATTGTGTGGTAGTAGTGTAGACTCTCTGATGCTTATTACTGGAGACGTGTGGTGAGATGTTGCTATGTAGCTCAGCTGCCGGGAGGATTGGTAGACTTGTGATTTGGTAGTATTAGTGTAGACCTCAGCTGGAGCTCGCTTGGGGACCTTAGAGACTTTTGGGGTGTGGCATTTAGTAGTCTTCAGGATGGAGGACTGGAGACTTTTGGCGGTGGTGGAATTTATGTATACCTCAGCTGAACCAACCTGTTGTTGGCCGTTTCTAAGCCTGCCTCTGTCAAAAAAACGTCATACATTTTTGACAGTTTTAATAAAGATAATTCGGTCAAACCTTCAAAACAGATGCGTTTTTTTACATTCTGCTTAAAACCGGGCCAAAAACAGGGTTTCACAACGCCACATGTGACTCGGCAGTCCCAAGCCCTCAAAGACATGATAGGAACAGGTAGTAGTGGAACCTCAGCTGGCCGGAGGATTGGGAGACTTGTGGTGGTATTAGTGTAGACCCCTCGCTGCTGGAGGATTGAGACTGGTGGTGTTAGTAGTGTAGACCTCATCTAGCCTGCTGGGAGGTTGGAGACTGTTGGTGTAGTAGTGTAGACCTCAGCTGCCGGAGGATTGGAACTTTTGGTGGTATTATGTAGACCTTCCAGCTGCCGGAACGATTGTGAGACTGTGGCTGGTAGTAGTGTAGACCTCAGCTCTTCCGGAGATTGGACTTGTGGTGGTAGTAGTGTATAGACCTCGCGGTGCCGAGGATTGGAGAACTTGTGTGGTAGTAGTGTAGGACCTCAGCTGCCAGGACGGTATTAGTGAGAGACCTTGTAGGTGGTAGTAGTGTAGACCTCAGCTGCCGGAGGATTGGAGACTTGTGGTGGTAGTATCTAGTAGACCCTTCAGCTTGGCCGTAGTGTACTCGCTGAGACATATGTGTGGTCGTATTGTAGACCGCAGCTGCCCGGAGGATTGGAGACTGGTGGTGTAGTAGTGGTGACCTCACTGCCGGAGGATTTGGAGACTTGTGTTGGTAGTATTGTAGACCCTCAGCTCCGGAGGTATCGGACAGACTTGTGGTGGTAGTAGTGTAGACCCTCAGCTGCCGGATGATTGCGACTTGTGTGGTATTAGTGTAAACCTCAGCTGCCGAGGATTAGGAGACTGTGGTGGTAGTTAGTGTGCACCTCGAGCTGCGCCGGCGTGGATTGCGAGACTTTGTTCTTTTCTTGTGCGGTGGTAGTACAGTGTAGACTCATTCAGCGGCAGGAGATTGAGACTTGTGTGGGTAGTAGTGTAGACCTCGCTGACTGGAGGTGGAGACGTGTGGTGTACGTTAGTGTAGACCTCAGCTCCGGAGGATTGGGACTTGTGGCTGGTAGTAGTTGTAGACCTCAGCTGCTGGAGGATTGGAGACCGTGTGGTGGTTACGAAAGGTAGACCTCAGCTGCTCGGAAGATTTGGAGACTTGTGGTGGTAGTTACAGATGTAGACCTCAGCTGTCTGAGGATTGGAGACGTGTTGGTGGTAGTAAGTGTAGACTCCTATTTCATCTTCTGCGTGGAGCGCTTTGGAGACAACGTATAGTATTAGTAGTGTGCTACCTCAGCTGCCGAGGGATTGCGAGACTTTGTGGGGTATAGTGTAGACCTCAGCTGCTGTAGATTGGAGACGTCTATGGAGACATGCTGAGCTTCTGGCACTCATTGAGCCACTGGTATTGAGTCACACATGTCTGACCCCCACAGCGTCACTCCGTGTTGTACCCCCATCATGTATTCTGTCCCTCGTTTAACAGCTAAGGTTATGAAGAGATGGATCCAACAACCTTCCCACATCCTCATCTGTGCCCTGTCCGCACTCTGCACCCTCCTCCTTCTCATCATCATCCTTATTGTGATTGTGTCCAGTGAGATGAATAGTTATAATACCAATAATCCTACCCTACCCACACACACATACACAAGCCACACACCTACGACACCGACACACATCAACCCTATAGAACATGTTATACAATGCCTTATACAACCCTCACACCATATGGTATCATATCAACCATCACATTCACTCTACACTACCATACACAATCACTAATCTACTACAACCAGAAAACACAAACCATTCTTCCCCCACAATGCAATACACCAACAACTAGCCATGCCTTGTGAGTGGCTGGCGGGGAGACGCGTGTGTCAGGGTGCATACGCGGAGGGAGTTGTATGTGTCTCGGGTGCAGCCTTCTGCACCACCGACCCACCCGCTTACCTTCGGCTCGCCTGCACCCCGCTACCAGCACAACACCCTGTCTCTGCGCCCCACTACCGGCACACACAACAAACATCACCACCAGTCTCTTTGTGTGCGCCCCAATATTACGTCCCGGCATCAGCCCTCCCTGACTCTCATCACCCCGAGCCACCCTCACACCCTTCGTTTCTCTGCCCCCCACTACACCACTACCGGCACACCAACACCAGACTCGTCCCAACTAGTCACCAGACTCGTCCCAACTAGTCACCAGACTCATCCCAACTAGTCACCAGACTCATCCCAACTAGTCACCAGACTCATCCCAACTAGTCACCAGACTCATCCCAACTGGTCACCAGACTCATCCCAACTAGTCACCAGACTCATCCCAACTGGTCACCAGACTCATCCCAACTGGTCACCAGACTCGTCCCAACTAGACAGTTATGGCATGGGCTTAACAACAACAGTATGTTCTTTTTTCTGGCACAGGACATGGATGACACATTTCATGACTTTCAAGATTTCGAGAACAATGAGCACTTTACTCACAAAAAGTTTGGAAAAGGTAAAAGAAATTGAGGGATAATGAGACATGTGTTAGAGGTGGAAGTAATGTAGACCTCAGCTGATGGAGGACTGGAGACGTGTGGTGGTTATATAGATGGAGGACTGGAGACAAGTCATGGAGCAGGTAGAATTGTAGATCTTAGCTACTAAAGGATTTGAGACATGTGGTGATGGTGATAGACTTCAACTGCTGGAGGACTGGAGACGTGTGGTGGTTATGAAGACCTCAGCTGCTGGAGGACTGGAGACATGTGGTGGTGGTTACGTAGACCTCAGCTGATGGAAGACTAGAGACTTGAGGTGGTGGTGAATGTTATATAGGCCTCAGCTGATGGAGGACTGGAGACGTGGTGGTAGTAGTGTAGACCTCAGCTGATGGAGGACTGGAGACATGTGGTGGTAGTAGTGTAGACCTCAGCTGCTGGAGGACTAGAGACTTGTTGGGGTGGTGGATGTTATGTAGACCTCAGGTGATGGAGGACTGGAGACTTGTGGTGGTGGTGGATGTTATGTAGACCTCAGCTGATGGAGGACTGGAGACTTGTGGTGGTGGTGGATGTTATGTAGACCTCAGCTGAACCTGTTTTTGGCCCGTTTTTAAGCAGTCTGTCAAAAAACGCATACGTTTTTGACCAGTTTTAATAAAAGATATTCACGGTTACAACCCACGATCATCGGTACGGAGTGAGGTTACCCGGCTGCTTGTCATGCGGGTTCCCCGGGGAGGACCCGAGGTCCCCCAGCTCTCAACTTACCTCTCCAGGCTCTCCCACGGTAGGCCGCATGCTTCTTCCATGCAGTTCGCAGCTCCTGCCACTAGAGGGAGCGTGCGCGGACTTCTCCCAGCCTTTAAAAGGGCACGCGTCCTCCTTATTGGCTCTGGCAATCCAGGCGCGGGCTATATAGCTGCGCGACTCCAGAATCCCCTCCGGATCTTCAGCTCATTTACTGAGAGAAAGCTCTTTTGAGGCGTTTCTACAGTACGCCTCTGGAGTTCCCGTGTTCCCGAGTTTCCAGCTCGCCCTGTGTATTTCTGCGATTCCCTGTTCCGGTTTCTGTGTCTCCTGTTTCAGTGTTATATCCTTCCCGTGGGTTATTTCCTGCCTGCCTTCCCGTGGTCTTCCTGGCTGACCTTACCGTGGTTCTTCTCGCCTGCCGTCCGGTCCTGACCCTGCCTTCCTGTCCCGGGGGCCTGCCTGCCTTCCCGTTGGTCCTTCCGCCTGCCTGTCCCTGGGTTCCTTCACTTGCCTGCCTTCCGATGGTCCTTCCTTCCTGCCTTCCCTGTGGTCCTATCCTGTCTGCTCCTCCCGGGGTCCTGCCTGCCCTGCCTTCCCGGTGGGCCTGCCTGCTTCCCGTGGGCCTGCCTGCCTGCCTTCCCCGTGGTCCTATCCTGCCTTGCCTCTCCCGTGTTCCTTCCGCTCTGCCTTCCGGCGTGGTCCTTCTTGCCTGCTTCCCGTGGGTCTGCCTGCCTGCCTTCCAGTGGTCCCCGTGTCCCACCTTGGCTGCCACCTGTGGGCCTAGTCTGCAACCAACCGAAGGCATGGAGCGACCTGGTGACCTCCCTGCTGCGCACAGACCACCCGCTTTGCGGGCGGGCTCTGGCGAAGACCAGGAGTTACACTTAGACTCCGCTCCCCGGTGCGGCTAAGGTTGTTATTCTCCGCGGTGGTCCAGGTGAGTCCCACTCAACTTAGTCCTAAGGGACTCATTCCCCATAGACTGTGACAAGATAATTGGTAAACCTGTCAAAAACAGATGCGTTTTTTTAACATACTGCTTAAAAACGGGCCAAAACAGGTTCAAAACGCCACGTGTGACCGCAGCCTCAAAGACATGATATGGAACAGGTAGTAGTGTAGACCTCAGCTGCTGGAGGATTGGAGACATGTGGTGGTAGTAGTAGTAGTAGTGTAGACCTCAGCTGCTGGAGGATTGGAGACATGGTGGTGGTAGTAGTTGTAGACCTCAAGCTGCCGGAGGATGGCAGAACTTTGTTGTGTGGTGTAGTACGTGGTAGACCCTCAGCGCCCGAGGGCGGATTGAGACTTGTGTGGTAGTAGTGTAGACCTCAGCGTGCTGGAGTTGGAGTACCCGTTAGTTGGTAGTAGTGTAGACCTCAGTGCTTGAGATTGGAGGACTATTGTGGTGGTAGTAGTGGTAGACCTCAGCTGCGGAGGATTGGAGACTGTGGTGGTAGATATGTAGACCTCAGCTGCTTGGAGGATGGAGACATTGGTGGTAAGTAGTGTGACCTACAGCTGCTGGAGGATTGTGAGACATGTGTGATGGTAGTAGTGTAGACCTCACGCTGCTGTCAGGATTGGAGACACGTAGTGGTAGTAGTAGTTGTAACCTCAGCTGCCCGGTAGTATTGGAGACAGTAGTGGTAGTGTAGTTAGACCTCACGCGCTGGAGGATAGAGACATGGGTATAGTAGTGTAGACCTATGCTGGAGGATGGAGACATGTGAGTGGTAGTAGTGTAGACTCAGCTGCTGGAGATTGGGAGACTGTGTGGTAGTAGTGTAGACCTCACGCTGATGGAGGACTGAGACGTGTGGTGATAGTATTGTAGACCCAGACTGCCGGAGGTTGGAGACTTGTGGTAGTGTAGTGTAGACCTCAGATGATGAGGATTGAGACATGTGTGTGGTAGTAGTGTAGACCTCAGCGTGGAGGATTGAGGAGAATGTGGGGGTAGTAGTGTATAGACCTCAGCTGCTGAGGGAGTTGGAGAATGTGATGGTAGTAGTGTCAGACTCAGTGCTGGGAGGATTGGAGGACACGTAGTAGTGTAGTAGTAGTGGTAAGACCTCAGTGCCGGAGGATTGGACGACAGCTAAGTGGTAGTCGTAGGTAGTAAACCTCAGCTGCTGAGGATTAGAGACTGTGGTAGTAGTATGTTAGTGACCTCAGCTGCTGGAGGATTGGAGACATCGGTGAGGGGTGTAGTGTAGACCTCAGCTGCTGGAGGATTGGGAGCATGTGGTGTGTAGGTAGACCTCAGCGTGAGGGGACTGAGACGTGTGGTGATAGTAGTGTAGAGCTCAGCTGCCGGAGGATGGTAGACTGGTGTAGTAGTAGTGTTAGACCTCAGCTGCTGGAGGATGGAGACATGTGGTGTGGTAGTGTGTAGACCTCAGCTGCTGGGGATTAGAGCACATGTGGTGTAGTGAGTGTAGACCTCAGCTGCGGAGGAATTGGAGACATTGATGGTCAGTTGTAGGTGTCAGACCTCACTGCTGGAGGATTGGAAACTTAGTGGTATAGTAGTTGTAGACCTCAGCTGCTGGAGGATTGGAGACACCGTATGGTGGAGTAGTGTTAGACCTCAGCTGCTGGAGGCTAGGAGACATGTGGTATTAGTAGTGTAGACCTAAGTGTGGAGGTGGAGACATGTGTGGGAGTAGGTGTAGAACCTAGCGCTGGAGGATTGGAGACATGTGGTGGTGTAGTGTAGACCTCAGCTGATGGAGACTGAGTACTGTGGTGATAGTAGGTTAGTAGACCTCAGCCTGCGCGAGGAAGATTAGGACTTGTGTAGTAGTAGTGTAGACCTCAGGTGCTGGAGTGAATTGGAGACATGTTGGGGGTATGAGTGTAGACCTAGCTGCTGGAGGATTAAGACATGTGGTAGCGTAGTCGTGTAGACTCAGTGCGGGGAGGATTGGAGACATTGTGGGATGGTAGTATTAGTGTAACCAATCCGCTGCTGGAGGATTGGAGACATGTGGTGTGTAGTTAGTAGGACCGTAGCTGCTGGAGGATTGGAGGACTGTGGGGTAGTAGTAGTAGTAGTGTAGACCTCAGCTGCTGGAGGATTGGAGACGTGTGGTGGTAGTAGTAGTGTAGACCTCACGGCTGGGTATTGGGCAGGTTGAGGTAGATACTAGTGGACAGTGGTGTAGTAAGTGTAGACCTCAGCTGCGGAGGATTGGAGACATGTGGTGGTAGTAGTAGTGTAGACCTCAGCTGCCGGAGGATTGGAGACATGTGGTGGTAGTAGTGTAGACCCCAAACTGCTGGGGATTGGAGACATTGGTGGTCAGTCAGGTAGACCCTCAGCGCTGAGGATTGGAGACATGTGGTTGATAGTAGTGTAGACCTCAGACTGCTGCTGGAGGATTGGAGGTAGACATGGTGTGGTAGTAGTGTAGACCTCAGCTGCTGGAGGATTGGAGACAGTGGTAGTAGTAGTGTAGACCTCAGCATGCTGGAGGTTGAGACTGTGGTGTAGTAGTGTAGACCTCGATCTGCTGGAGGATTGAGACTGTGGTAGTAGTAGTGTAGACCCTAAGCTTTTTGCCGGAGGATTGGAGACATGTGGTTGGGTAGGTATTGTAGACCTCAGATGCGGAGGATTGAGACATGTTGGTGTGTAGTAGTAGTGTAGACCTCAGCTGTAGGATGAGGACTTTGTGATGTTATGTAGCGAGCTCAGCTGCGGATTGTGAGATGTGGTAGTGTGATCCTCAGCTGCTGGAGGCTGGAGACGTTGTGGTGTGTAGTAGTGTAGAGCTCAGCTTGGCCGGAGGATTGAGACAAGGTGGTGGTAGTAGTTGTAGACCTCGCTTGCTGGAGTGGAGGATGTGTGGTTAGTGTAACGTGCTGAGGACTCGACGGTATAGTAGTGTAGAGCTCACTGCCGAGGGAGGATTGGAGCACATATGGTGGTAGTGTAGTTTAGCCTCATCTGCTGGAGGATGGAGACACTGTTGGTGGTAGTATGTGTAGACCTCATCTGGAGGGACGGAGACGTGTGGTGATAGTAGTTTAGACCTAGCTGCCGAGGATTGGAACGTGGTAGTAGTTAGTTTAGACCTTCAGCTGTGGGGATGGGACATGTACGGTGGGTAGTAGTGTAGACTAGCTGACTTGGCCGGACTGGATGTAGACAGTTATGTGGTGATAGTAGGTTTTAGACCTCAGCTTCCGCGAGTGTGAGACATGTGGTGGTAGTAGTGTAGACCTCAGCTGCTGGATGGATGGAGACGTTGTGTGATAGTATGTCAGTAGCTCAGCTTGCCGGAGGATTGAGACATAGAGTGTAGTGTATTATCGATCAGGACTGCTGGAGGATGGAGACATGGTGGGGCGTAGTGTAGACCTCAGCTGTGAGGACGGAGACGTGTGTGTTTAGTCGTTGTAAGACTCGCTGCCAGGATTGGGTAGACATGATGGTGGGTAGTAGTTGTAGACCCTCAGCTGTGGAGGATAGGATGACGAAGTGTGGTGAGTTAGTAGGTTTAGACCTCAGCTGGGAGGATTGAGACGTGTGGGGGATTGATATTAGTTTAGGAACCCCTCACTTGCCGAGGATTGGAGACATTGTGGGTTGTTAGTAGTGTATACGCCTCAGCTTTGGAGACTGGAGACATGGTGGTGGTAGCATTAGACACTCAGCTGCCGGGGATTGGAGAGCTGTGGTTGAGTGAGTAGTGGATAGACGTCAGAGCCGGAGGTTGGAGACTTGTGGTCGATTAGAGTGTTGACTAGCGCCGGTAGGGATTAGGAGACTGTGGTGTGTAGTAGTAGGAGGACATCAGCCGATCGGGGAGGATGGAGACTTGTGGTGAAGTAGTCGTTAGACCTCAGCTGCCGAGGGAAGTGTGGTATGGTAGTGACTCATCCTGAATGGCAGTGGTGTAGTGTGCTGCGCTGGAGTAGAAGTGTAGTATTAGTTAGACCTCAGCTGCCGAGGAGAGGTGGTGATTAGGTAGATCTGTCCGGGGATTGGGCTGTGGTAGGTAGTAGTGTATAGACCCTCAGCTGATGGAGGACTGGGAGACGTAGTGTGGTGATGTAGTTTAGACCTCGCTTGCCAGGGATTGGAGAGTGTGTGGTAGTAGTGGTAGACTCACTGCCGTGGGAGGATTGGAGACATGTGTGACTGTAGTCCGTGTAGACCTCAGCTGTGGAAGGATTAGAGTACAGTGGTAAGTAGTAATGTAGACCCTCGCTGCCGAGGATGGAGACAGGTTGGGTAAGGACATTGGGATTGGGACTTGTGGTAAGTAGTAGTGTAAGACTCAGCTGCGGAGGATTGGAGGACTTGTGTTGTGGTTGTAGTCAGTGTAGACCTCAGCTGCTGGATGGATGGAGAGTGTGGTGAATAGTAGTTAGACATTCAGCGCCGGAGAGATGGAGACGTGTGGTGGTAGTAGTGTAGACCTCATCTGCTGGACGGGTTGGGGGACATGTGGTAGGTAGTAGTGTAGACCTAAGCGCTGGATGGATAGAGACATTGTGGTAGTAGTAGTGTAGACCTCAGCTGCCGGAGGATTGGAGACATGTGGTGGTAGTAGTTAGGTAGCCTCAGCTGCCGGAGGATTGGAGACTTGTGGTGGTAGTAGTGTAGACCTCAGCTGCCGGAGGATTGGAGACTTGTGGTGGTAGTAGTGTAGACCTCAGCTGCTGGAGGATTGGAGACGTGTATGGGACAGACTGGAGCTTCTGGCAGTCATAGCCACTGGTGAGACCTTGACCCCACAGATGTCACCCCGAGTTGTACCCCCATCATGTATTCTGTCTCTTTTACAGCTAAGGTTATGAAGAGATGGATCCAACAACCTTCCCACATCCTCATCTGTGCCCTGTCCGCACTCTGCACCTCATCTCCTCATCATACGCCTTATTGTTGATTGTGCAGGAGTATTGACAATAGGTTTAGTTTATAAAAATATCCTACACCACACAAACCAAACACAAGCAACAACCTACACACTGACAAGCATCACCCTATAGAACATGTTATACAATCACTTATACAACACCTCACACCATATGTATCACCATCAACATTCACTCTACACTACACAATACACAATCACTAACACACCAGAAAAACACACCATTCCCCCCACATGCAAATAACACCAACAACTAGCCATGCCTGTGAATGTGGGCAGGCGGGGGAGAACGTGGTGAAGAAGACGGGTGGACGTGCTAGGGGTCCGGGTGCAGCTCTCTGCACCCCGACACCAGCACACCCTCAGCTCTCTGCGCCCCACTACCGGCACACCCCTGGCTCTCTGCGCCCCACTACCGGCACACCCCCGGCTCTCTGCGCCCCACTACCGGCACACCCCCGGCTCTCTGCACCCCAGTACCAGCACACCCCCGGCCTAGCGCCCCACTACCAGCACACCCCCGGCTCTCTGCGTCCAGTACCGGCACCCCCTCGGCTCTCTGCACCCCGCTACCAGCACACCCTCGGCCCTCTGCGCCCTGACTCCCACACACCCTCGGCTCTCTGCCCCCCACCACTGGCACACCATCGGGTCTCTGCTCCCTGACACCCTCGGCTGGGGGATAGAGGGTCAGGTTCTGACACTGAGGAGGTGATACAGATGGTCCTTCTCTTACAGACCATGGAGTCACCAGAACCGAGAAGAACATCAATGACAAGTTCCAGAACCTGAGTGCCACGCTACAATCTAATGCGGAGCATCTGTCAGTACGAGGTGAGACATGAGGTAAAGCTGCTCAACCCGGGGGGAAACCATAACATGTAGGAAAGACCCCAAATATATATATACATGCTAGTATCTCCGACCTGCGTGTATTCCTCCATTAATACAGGTGGGGCGTTTAGGACCTGCACCTGGTGTATCCTCCATGTAACTACAGGGGGGGCGTAGGACCTGCACACCTGGTGTATCCTCCATGTAACTACAGGGGGGCGTTAGGCCTGCCAAAACATGGTGTATCCTTCCATGTAACGACGGGGGCGGGGGGAGGGATAGGACCTGCACAAACCTGGTATCCCACCATGAAATACAGAGGGGGGGGGGGATTGATAGGACTGCACACCTGGTGTATCCTCCATGTAACTACAGGGGGGGGATAGGACCTGCACCTGGTGTATCCTCAAGTAAACTACAGGGGGGGCGTTGGATAGGACCTGCACACCTGGGGTGACTCCATGTAACACTACAGTGGGGGGGATAGGACCTGCACACCTGGCCCAGCATCCACTATATCACAATCCTGTGACCTTCATTCCAGGGGACGAGATGCAGAATATCGATAAATCCCTGAAGAGGATCATCTCCGAAATCATAAGAGGTAAGAGGATTGTATTACATGTGTGATATTACAGGGGGAGGGGGTGTGAACATGTGCAACACCATGCCACCCGTATAGGCAGAGGGGATTGCGAATGAGGCCCTCCCATTCTGTATTCCCTAGCGGGTGAGCCTGCCCAACCTCGCCTCTGGAAGAATTCAGTCATTGTTGGGCACAGCCGTCACCTACTTCCAGGGCTGGTGAATCTCTCATGAGGATCATTCCAAGACCACTCCAATAATCGAATCTCCAGAAATTCCGGCATCGTAAAAAGTTGTTTAGTCCGTTGCTGCAGTTGTTTAGAAGAACCCGAGTTTTTTGACCCGTTGCCTCTGTCTAATCCCTGGATCTGTCACCACCACGGGCTCCTCATCCATTACCCTGGGACATATATTACAGACAGTCAGGGGTTGCCCCAGCCTGCCAAAACCTTCACTGGCGGGAAATCCAGGTGACTCACCAAGTTCCACCCATGCACGAATGGCACGAACCCTGCCTACTGTGGCGCAGCAGAAAATAAAACTCACCACAGCCTTTGGCGGGAAAGACTTTGACTCCACCCTTTGGCACAAAGCTGACTTCCTGCCACACCTCATCACCAGGGCAGAACTTCTGTGGACTTTGAGCAGAGATGTCAGCGGTCAGCGGATGTTGGGTCCTCTACCCCCTGCTGAGGAACCTGAGTTCCTGGAAGCCCTGGAGATGGCGATAGTGGTCTCCGCCCAGCCAGTCCAAAGACCCTCCACGGGACAACTGCTGCACCGAGGCCTGACCCGGGCTTCCGTCCTGCGGAAATACCTCCAATCAGTGACAGAGCACCATGGACTACCCGGGCGGTATCTGCTGCTTCTCCGGGCCACGATGCTGGTACCCCGGGCCTATGTGGAGGTGTCACATGGGGGGCCCTGATTCCTGCTTCTGAGCCAGTGCCTGGGCCCTACTGCAGCTGCCAACAACCTCACCGCTCCTGCTGTTGCTGTCTACCCTCCATCCATCCTGCCATCCATGGGCAGACTGGTTTTCAAGGGAAGTACCCCAGCGGCCTCTCGGTTGGCACACGTGTGGGAGTTATCACAGGTCTTCCGTGGCAGACGAAAGAGCGAGGCGGGAGGAGAACCCGAAGTTCCAAGCAAGGATGACCTCCAAAACTCCGTACCAAGGGGTGCTGACCCACACAGAAAGTTGGAGGGCTGATGAAAGGCGCTAGGGCCAAGCACCTGTCTACTTTGTTTATGGATCCATATTGATGCTGGGTCCTATGATCCACGGCTGGAGCAGCTGACACCCCGGCGAACAGCACCCTCACGGGGAATATCAGGACGATGTGAGTGAGGAGCATGCAGTACCTGAAGCTGCAAACGGGTGTCTCTAGCGGATGTTTTTTCTTCGCCCAGGATCTTGCTCGGCTCCTGGATACTGTTTTCAGACTCTGTACAGAGTAAACCCCCTGATGGGCACGTAGCCCTCCCTAACAGTACTTTCTCTAGTATATATATGTTCATTTTGCTGCTGACTAGAGTTGGGCTGTGCCCTCATTCCCTTGAGACTCTTCCCCTTTTATTATTGTCCAGTGAAGAGACTTTCCTTGAACTGTAATCCCATTTACATGTGCTATGTTGCACCAACCTCTGGGTGAAGCGATGGGCACCAAATCTTCAAAGGACTCGGCCCCTCCCACTGGAAGAGGAGGACCTTGTTTTGCATTTTTCCCCACATTCAAGGGCCGCCCAGAACATGGACTCTTTCCCACTGGAAGCCTTCTGGGACTCGGCCCATACACAACAAGGGAAAACTTGCCATTCATGTTTTGCATTAATGCCTTTCCTTGGCATGACGGACATTATGCGGCAAATTATTCTTTACCTCATCTGTGATACGCCGATCCGAAAATGTCCCGACGCGGATTCGGAGCTGCCTCGATTCACTAAGATCGGCTCCAATTTCCTGCATGTGTGCTCCCCCGATGAGGTGCCGCCGGATTTCAACTTTATTCTTCCCGGATTGTGAGTGCTGACTTCTTGCGACAAATTGCTTTTAAATTCTGCGTTTGTCCGAATCGCCAATGCGGCCACAATCCGATCAAGTGCCCAAAACCCCGGGGGGAAATTCAGCGTAAAATGGAAAAAAATTGCGACACCCGACGAAAATTGCGGGTCAGACCCTTGGTAAATGTGCCCCTATCTGTGCCATTGATGCCTTTCTTTCAGGAAAGTGGAAATGTGCATTTTGTTTTCATGCTAACCCTGAGTAGTCAGAAACGTTTTACGTTCAAGTCACTTCCAATGACACTGCTGTAAACTAAAAAGTCAATTAACTAACTAAAAGGCCTGAATGGATGGACTGTTTATAATACCTTATCTCAAAAATTTGTCATAAAAGAAAGTTTTTAAAACAAAAACAAAACGAGTCACCCTTCCCATTGGGCGGCTTCAGCCAATGTGTTTTTCGTTATGTTTTGCAAAACTGTCAACATAGTATTACCATTCAGTTGTAGTTGACATCTTTCAGGCTTTGAAGGGACTGTAGTGAGACTGTGTTTGGACCGGCCCGTATATGTAAATCTGACCGAGGCTTACACCTCAAACCTAAGCTTCGTTAGGGTATGGTTCTGTAACGCGGCGTCTTAGGGGACCAGGTTGTTTCCCTAGAAAACACCTAAGATGTCATATAGGGGTTAAGACCGTCAGACGAGGGTTACATTGTATGTATGCACTAATATACTGTTAGTGATTATGTTGTCGCCAAAGGACGAAGAGTTTGGGAACAAAAATTGTCAGGCCTTGGTGCAAGGAGGGATTACAGGGACATGACACCACCACCTTCCCTCATCATACAGTTGGTTTGTTTAAGGCGGTCGGTTCGTTAGCTACCAACTGTCACATATTCATGTATTTTGTGGTGGGGGGGTGTACTCAATAGCCTGCACTTCACAGCAGGCTGTGCAACTTTGCCATCCACACCCCCAGGCCCGGGCGCCAGAACCCGGCAACCCGGGCAAGGACGGGGGCCCGGGGTACTGGAGGGGCCCACTCGGGCCCCGGATCAATTGTACCAGGTCTCTGGTGGGAGCGCCAGCATAGAGGCAGAATTAAAACTCACCTGTCCCGGTTCCCACGATGCGGGCTCCGCAGGGTAGGCGAGACGGACTCTGAAGCAGGCGCACATGATGACGTCATCGGGTCACGTGTGCCGGCTTCAGAAGCGGCGCGTATGGAGCCCAGGCCCGGAAGACAGCTGAAGGTGCTGCGCCGGGGGAACCAGGACAGGTGTCAAATACTTCTTTCCCGGAGGGGGGGTTGCACGGGTGTACGAAGGGGGAGGGGGGGGGAAGGGATGGGGTCAGTGTTGTAAAAGGGGTGGAGGGGGGTGGGGGAAGTGTGTTACGCGGGGGGGGGGAGGGGGGGGGAGGGGGGGGGGAGGGGGGGTCAGGGTGTATACAGGGGGCGAGGGGGGGGGTTCGGTGTCAGCGGGGGGAGTAGGGATGGAGGTCCCACTGTGGTAAAAGGGGAAAAGGGGGGGGTCAGTGTGTCAGAGGGGGTCTCATTGTGTCAGCAAGGGGGGGGGTTCAGTGTGTCGGCAGGGGGGGGGGTGACGGGGTCAGTTTGTCCGCAGGGGGAGGGGGGAGGCTCCGGGAATGGGGGGCAAGAAGGGGGACAGGCGGGTGGATGGGCAGTTGGGGTCCGCAGGGGGAAGTGGCGGGGAGGGGGAGGGAAGTCATGGGGCAGAAGGCGGAGGGGGGGTGGCTGGGTGTCAGAAGGGGTGAGGGGGGGGGGTGGTGGTCAGTGTTGTCCGCAGGGGAGGGGGGGGGTGGTCAGTGTGTGGGAGGGGGGGGAGGAAGGTGTGGCCACTGGAGGGCGGCCCCAAGGAGGGGCCCACTAAGGCTATGTCGCCCAGGGGGACACTAAAACCTGGAGCCGGGGCCACCCTGCACACCCCATCTGCATTCCATGTACCTGGACCCTCTGGAGGCCACCTGATGCTGGCCAGAGATGGTTATCTTACCCATTGGTTCATTAGTCGACCGAGATACGCTCTTTCAACTGCCCGGGGGTATGGGGGTATGCACACCCCTGCCAACGTTATAGGTAGAGGGGTATTGCGAATGAGGCCTAGATCGGTATCTCCCCAGCGGGTGTACCGTGCACAACTCACTCAGGAAGAATACAGTCATTGTTGGGGACACCGGCAGCTGTAGACACTGCCTGTACAGGCAAGGTTAATGATATGTGTGATATGACAACCAATGATATTTCCTTTATGTGAACTGGAGTGGATGGGAGAGTGGTCCACCACTGACAGGTTGTAATAAAACCCTTATTCAGAGAGGAGGAGAGGACAAAGGGAGGAGCAGTTCCTTGGCCCCAGCTCTCCCCGAGCGCACAGACTGTCAGTGACCTGAGAGACAGTGTGACGCCACACCTTAAGATGCCTTACACATATCTGGGACACAGCTACATCCCAGCCTGCCCCTACTACCTTGCGCTGGTGACCTCTCTCAATGACCACTCCAGTAATCCGGGAATCTCCACAATCAAACAAGACAGTGGCCCGTTGCTGAAGTTGTTCTAAAAAGAACCTGTGAGTTATTTTGCACAGTTGCCTCGCTGTTCCCTGGATACAGCTGTTAAAACCAAGGGCTTCCCATCCATACCAGGGGCTCATATTACAGACACACAAAGGTGCTGCCCCAGGGAGGACCGTACATCAGCTCCTCCTCCATATTTCTTACACACGCCACCTGCTGGAGAGCTTTGCCAGGCTTGTAGGACAGCCCCTCAGGTCCCCCATACCAAGCACCGTGACATCAGCGTGCCTAGACCGCAAACACTCAGGTATTCTGGGCCCGGCTGCCTCCAGGCCCCCAAGAAAAAGCTAGGCCACAAGTTAGGGGATGTTGCACCTGTGGGATACACATGGGTGAGGGGGGGGTGTGGCTATTTGGGGAGGGGAGTGTATTACATGGATTGTTGATATTAAATGGGGGGGGGGGGGGGGTGTATACATGTGTGATATTACATGGGGGGAGGGGTTGGGAGTGGTGTTGGATTACATGTGTGATATTACATGGGGGAGGGGGTGTATTAAATGTGTGATATTACATGGGGGGGGAGGTGGTCCGTATACATGTGTGATATTACATGGGGGGGAGGGGGGGGGTTTATTACATGTGTGATATTACATGGGGGGAGGGGGTGTATTACCAGGGGCGGGGTTCAAGGAAGTACCCCAGCGGCCTCTCCGGTGGCAAGTGTGGAGAGTTCTCACAGGTCTTCCGTGGCAGACGAAGCAGCTGAGGAGGGAGAAGAACCCGAAGTTCCAGCAAGGGATGACCCTCCAACAACTCCGTACCAATGGGGTGATGACCCACCCCAGAATAGTTGGAGGCTGAAAGGGCGCTAGGCCAAGCACCTGTCTACTTGTTTCTGGATCCATCATTGATGCTGGGTCCTATGGATCCACCGGCTGGAGCAGCTGACACCCCGGCGAACAGCATCCTTCCCCCGGAATATCAGGAGGATGCCGAGGAGCATGCAGTCCCTGAAGCTGCCAACGGGTGTCTCTAGCCGGCTGTTTGTTCTTCGTCCCAGGATCTTGCTCGGCTCCTGGATCCTGTTTCAGACTCTGATACAGAGTAACCCCTGATGGGCAGTAGCCCCTAACAGGTACTTTCTCTATTATATATATGTTTCATTTTGCTGCTGACTAGCAGTTGGGCTGTGCCCTCATTCCCTCTGAGACTCTTCCCCTATTTATTTATTGTCCAGTGAAGAGACTTTCCTTGAACTGTAATCCATTTACATGTGCTATGTTAGCACCAACCTCTGGTGAAGCAGAGTCACCAACATCTTCAAAGGACTCGGCCCCTCCACTGGAGAGGAGACCCTTTGTTTTGCACTTTTTCCCCACATCAAGGGCTGCGCCCAGAACATGGACTCTTTCCACTGGAGCCTTCTGAGAGACTCGGCCATACACAACAAGGGAAAACTTGCCATTTCAATGTTTTGCACTTAATGCCTTTCCTTTTCAATAACGGACATTATGGGGCAAATTTACTTACCCATCCTGTTGATGACGCCGATCCGGAATGTCCGACGAGGATTCGGAGCTGCCTCGATTCACTAAGATCGTGCGTCCAATTTCCTGCATGTGTTGCTTCCCCCGCTGAGGTCCGCCGGATTTCAACTTCTTCTTCCCGTTGGATGTGAGTGCTGATCTTGCGACACAATTTGCTTTTTAAATTCTGCGGTTTGTCCGAATCGCCAATGCGCCACAATCCGATCAAGTGCGCCAAAAACCCGGGGAAATTCAGCGTAAAATGGAAAAAAAATTGTGACACCCAACGAAAATATGGTGTTCGGACCCTTAGTAAATGTGCCCCTATCTTTGCCATTTATGCCTTTTCTTTCCAGGAAAATGGACATTGTGCATTTTGTTTTCATGCTACCCTGAGTAGTCATAACGTTTGTAACGTTCAAGTCACCTTCCCAATGCCACTGCCTGTAAACTAAAAAGTCAATTAACTAACTAATAAGCCTGACTGATGGAATGTTTTATACTACCTTTATCTCAAAAATCTTTTTCAATAAAGAAAGTTTTAAAACAAAACAAAACGAGTCACCTTCCCATTGGGCGGCTTCAGCCAATGTGCTTTTCGTATGTTTTGCACAACTGTCAACATAGTATTTCCAGTCAGTTTGTAGTTGACATCTTTTCAGGCTTTGCAGGACTGTAGTGAGACTGTGTTGGACCGTCCTTTATATGTAAATCCTGACCGAAGGATTACACCTCAAACCTAAGCTTCGTATGGTATGGTTTCTGTAAACCGCGGGTCTTTAGGGGACCAGGTTGTTCACCTAGAAACACCTAGATGTCATATTGAGGGGTAAGACCGTCAGACGGCAGGTAAATTGTATTGTATGCACTACATATACTGTTACGTGTATTATGTTGTCGCCAAGGAAGAAGAGTTTGGGAACAAATTGTCAGGCCTTGGTGCAAGTGGAGTGGATTACAGGACATGACACCACACCTTTCCCTCATCATACAGTTGGTTTAAGGGCGTTAGCTACCAACTGTCACATATTCAATGTATTTTGTGTACTCACATAGCCAGCACTTCACAGCAGGTGCAACTTTGCCATCCACACCCCTATCTGCTCCTATGTACCTGGACCCTCTGGAGGCCACCTGCTGCTGGCCAGAGATGGTTATCTTTCACCCATCTGGTCCATAGTCGAGCCGAGATCCGCTCTTTCAACTGCCCGGGGGTATGCAACACCCCTGCCAACGTATAGGTAGAGGGGTATTGCGAATGAGGCCCTCCATCTGTATCTCCCCAGCGGGTGAGCGTGCACAACTCACCTCAGGAAGAATACAGTCATTGTTGGGCACCGGCAGCTGTAGACACTGCCTGTACAGGCAAGGGTTAAGATATGTGTGATATGACAACCAATGATATTCCTTTATGTGAACTGGAGTGTGATTGGAGAGTGGTCCACCACCTGACCAGGTTGTAATAAAACCCTTATTCAGAGAGGAGCAAAGGGAGAGAGCAGCTCCTTGGCCCCAGCTCTCCCAGAGAGCACAGATCTGTCAGTGACCAGAGAGACAGTGTGACGCACACCTTCAGTGCTACACATATCTGGACACAGCTACAT